>CATIXQ010000008.1:14840724-14882510 GCA_949711755.1 Leptidea juvernica
TCTTCGGAACACTCCCCGTGATAAATGCGGTAGAAGACACACAATGACGCGACGTCTCTACGCATCGCCAAGTTATCTAGCCGTTCACAGAGCACTGGGTCCCCGACAATTCGAGCTGCTCTGCGTTGCACGCGGTCAAATGGATCGAGCTGATACTGGGGTGCGCCAGACCAGAGATGGCAGCAATACTCCATGTGTGGCCGGACCTGCGCTTTGTAGAGCGCTAGAATATGGGCCGGCTTGAAGTATTGCCGTGCTCTATTAATGACGCCCAGTTTCTTTGAAGCCAATTTGGCTTTGCCTTCCAGATGACCACAAAATTGGCAATCGCTCGAGATTTCGAGACCCAGTATTCCGATACTAGGCGAGGCTTTGAGGGAAGTGTTGTCGAAGAGCGGTGATACGACAAATGGGGTTTTTTTAGTGGTAAACGCGCAAACTTGAGTCTTCTGGGGGTTAAATTGGACAAGGTTTAACTTACCCCATTCCGCGACCTTCTCAAAAGAGGACTCGATAGAAGACACAAGTTTCTCCCGGCACTGGTCGACGATTTCCCGAGAGAGACCTGCATGGCCCGTGTACATGGCATCACCAGTGCTGTCGTCTGCATAGCAATGAATGTTGGAGGTGTCCAACATATCATTGATATGCAGAAGAAACAGCGTGGGAGATAGCATACAGCCTTGGAGCACTCCAGCATTCACGGGCTTCGGGTTCGAGCAATATCCGTCGACAACGACCTATATGCTGCGCCCAGTGAGGAAGCTGGAGGTCCACTTGCACAAGCTCTCGGGAAGCCCAAATGATGGAAGTTTGGAGAGGAGCGCCTTGTGCCATACACGATCAAAGGCCTTCGCTATATCCATGCTAACTGCCACGCCTTCCCCCTTGCTTTCAATAGCCGCAGCCCATCTATGTGTCAGGTATACCAGAAGATCACCTACCGTCCGACCATGGCGAAACCCGTATTGTCGGTCGTTGATCAACTGGTGACCCTCTAGGTATACCAAGAGCTGACGGCTAATTATGCTCTCCATGATTTTGGAGAGCAGGGAGGTAATAGCAATAGGCCTGTAGTTTGCGGATCCGAACTGTCTCCTTTTTTTTGGATCGAATGGACAAGGGCAGACTTCCATGACTCAGGGACTACGCCTTTAGAATAAGAGTGCCGGAATAAACGCGTTAGCACCGCTGTCAACTCAGAGGCGCACGTTCTAAGCACGATTGGAGAAATGCCATCCAGCCCGCTCGACTTCCTGACGTCCAACGAAAACAGAGCTCGCCTAACAGTTTTCTGTCTGAACTGTACTTCAGGCATAGAGGTCTGACACCGCGGGATGGTCGGCGGTGTTTTTCCGTTGTCGTCAAGAGTCGAGTTGGAGGCGAAAAGAGTGCACAAGAGATCGGCTTTCTCTTTTGCCGTATGGGCCAGGGTGTCATTCCTCATGTGCAACGGCGGCATGGACGGCTGGCTGAAGTTACCAAGAGCAGCTTTTGACAACGACCAGAACTTGCGTGTTCCGGTCGGGTAACTGGAAAGCTGCTCGCCGATTTTGACGTCGTGTTTCGACTTTGCACGGGCGATTTGCCGCTTAAAAAATCTGGAGGTACGGTTGTATTTCCTCTTAAGAACTGTGCAGTTCGGATCATTTGTGCCCAGCGCCGCAACCCAAGTTCGATACTCCTGTTTTTTGCAGTCAGATGCTGCTTTAACTGACGCATCGAACCAGGGCTGTGATCTGCCACCGATGGGTACTACAGAGTTTGGCATAAAAATATCCATACCCTGTAGTATCACATCGACTACTGCAACGGCGCAGGCACTAGGATCATCCGAAGGGAAACAAACCCTGCCCCAAGGGTAGGATGCAAAAAAGGAACGCATCCTATCCCAATCTGCTGACTTGTAGTGCCAAACGCGGCGGGTCGCTGGTGGTCTGCGACGTTGGCGTCGGATAGGCACTATACTCCTGACCAGGCAATGTTCGGACGTTCCGAGAGGGGCGTCGACAAAGACCTGGTAACCATCGGGATGTGTAGTCAGCAGAAGATCCAATAAGGACGGCATGTGGCTATCCACATCCGGGAGCCGGGTTGGCGACTCAACCAATTGGGACAGACCATACGCCAATGCAAAATTATGCACAGATCGCCCTGCGTAGTCTGTGGTACGTGATCCAAGCCATTCGGCATTGTGCCCGTTGAAATCACCCAAGACTACGATTTCAGCGGAGGGGATTTGTGCAAGTATGTCGTCAATTGCCGCTTGAACGCAGCCCATGAGATGATCGGTTTCTGCGTTACCACTATGGGACCTGTAGACACACGCATAGATGCGGACGCGGTCCTCTAAATCTACGCGGAGCCAGAGAGTGGACAGATCCCTACCCTCAAAATTGCCGAGACGGCGACAGCAGATATCCTCCCTAACGTACACACATACCCCGGCATGAGGCAAAAAATTGTGCTCAATTTTGTACCCGGGTACGTTAAATATGACGTATCGCTAGGTCGAGATATCTGCGTCTCTGTAAGGAAACACAAGGCCGGCTGCGCCGTCTCAAGGTGGTGGTGGACGGCGTTTAAATTGGAGTGAATTCCCCTGATATTGCAAAAGTCCACGTTGAGTGTGGAGCGGGGTGCCGTGGTGTTACTGCCTCGTTTGTCCTTGGTCATGCGCGGTTCTGTGCCCTCCCCAGAATACGAAGGGCAGCCCGAGCTAGAGGTCCCGGGGAGGGTTTCTCCAACTCTGGTGGAGCCGGTACTCTCCTGGGGTAAAATCTATTTAGTTCCGCTGTCATATTCGGGTGGAGGGGGGTGGGGGAATGGCCACCGGTTCTCGACACTAACCTATGCGGAACATAGCGGCACTAGGCCGGTATTCTGTGCGAGTGTGGTAATTAACCCGGACGAGTCTGGCCCGATTGTGCTGATCATCAACATCAGATTGAGACAATTTTCAAAAAAACATAATTATTTTGTCACATATATACATTTGATACCAAATAACTAAAAATATAGCTTTAATAAACTTATATAAATGAATCAATTTCAGCGATATCAATAAATTACTCCAGGACACACAATAAAAAATACAAGAAAACATTTGAACAAAACAAGCTTTATTACATCATCAATCTAAAAAAAGGTTACAGCAAAGAATCACGAAGGAATCCCAACAAGCTGCTACAAAAAGAGCCGTAAAAATGACAAAAAGCGCTCTGAAGCCTGGCTTTGAAACCTATTCAATAATTCACACTGTTTATTTATTACGTTAAGCCTCAATTGTTCCCGCAAACCCGCCTTCTCGTAAGTACTGCACACAGCGCCGTGAATATACCTTAAAAATTTAGTGTAAAACATTGATTAGTAAAAATATTAAATTTAAACGGCCACGTATTAGAATAGAATAGAAATCACTTTATTAGCAATACAAAACACATACCTTTAACTTACAGCATTAATTACAATCTTAAAATGCTAAATTAAATGAAATAGGTAAGTAACAAAAATTATTAAAATATAAGTAAAAAAAAATTAAATAAAATAAAAAGCTCCTTGAAACCGCACTGTGGAGGACCGTCACACATCCAGATGGTGAGGATGATAACCTAACTTGTGGCGTGTCGTGCGAAGGTGGAATTCGGCGGCAGGAATCAGGTTAAACAGCTCTTCGGAACACTCCCCGTGATAAATGCGGTAGAAGACACATTGCTGGTCAGTGCAGAAAACACCAACACAACAGTGGTTTTCAGCAGCCCCTCGTGACAGTTGCTGTAGTTTTCCCATAGTACTAATGTTATTATTAATAGTAGTAATGAATATTAAATCATATTATAATTTGTATAAAATATCTATATTATTGTATATAAATGAGATAGAAATAAACATTAAATGTACATAATAATAAAAAAAATCAAAACTGTGTTAATTTATAAGATACATAGCATATCAAGGTTAATTATTATATAATGAATCTAAAATTCTTGTTTTTATTTTTTAATCTAAGATTTTGAATATTAAATATTATTACATAGGAGACATTATTTTAACCATTTTTAAGCCATTTTCAGAAGTGATAAGAGTTGCACAACCTGAGAGTTGAACAAGGCATACCAAGATTTCCGG
Organism: Leptidea juvernica; assembly: GCA_949711755.1. Classification (NCBI taxonomy): domain Eukaryota; kingdom Metazoa; phylum Arthropoda; class Insecta; order Lepidoptera; family Pieridae; genus Leptidea; species Leptidea juvernica. The sequence goes on from CATIXQ010000008.1 coordinate 14,844,853, forward strand.
TCGATGAGTCATTCGGACTGTTGGCTCAGTTGGTAAGCGCTCGGTCGGAACCCGAGAGGCCCGGATTCAAGTCCCGAATTTGTATGATGTTATAATTGAAATGAACATAAAGAAAAAAGTTAAATCATCATTTGAGTTCGACAGCAGGCTGACAGGAACTGAGTAATTCTATATTCAGTGATACAAGAGAGCGACAACATCGAGATATGCGAGATGATAAACAATCTGTGACGTCACGATGCTTTCTCGCAGAGCAAACGAAATGAATATACTGTCATCCATTTACACGACACGACAAAATACTCAGATAAATTGGTAGAATCATCGTGTGATAAAATTCGAATAGTTTTATTGATCATTCAATTTTTGTTTTTCGTTTTCTGATTGAAATAATTTGTAAAATTAAATTGAAAATAAGATTCTGTAATACCTTTCAGTTTTTAAAAGAGCAACCTTAAGTTTCTTGCTCGTTCTTCTTAAAGGAAATCTACCTTCCGAACGAGCTGTAAGAAAAATGACATGTTTCAAGTGTAAAGCAATTTACCTACAAAATAAAAATATTTTAAATCACTTATTTAGTTGATGTCAGTAGCACTAAGGTTTTATGTCATATTATGGACTGGCATTGTGTTGCAGAGCCCCTAGATTAGAACAGTGAGAAGACTTGTTGTGACAGTGTATGAATCATACGAAGTGACTCGTGGGCCTAAATAAAACGTCCACAAAATGTAACTGAAGATCTTTAAGGCAACTGGTTTTCTCATCCAATGATTCCTAATGTCACACTCTATGAGCCTCCCTGTGTAGGGTGACAATTTCAATAACTTGGGGTTTTGGTTCACTTAAGATTTGAGTGATAATTATGACAATAGGGCTTATCACTGGCTAGTTGCTGTAACAGCTGGCTCACCCTGAGTGTATTTGCAGATCAGTGGTAATCCCTTCTTTTACTTAGGTACATTCGGCTTCACACCAGATTAATTATATTCTAATTTACTAACATTAGTTTTTAAGTAGAATTTAACCCGTAATAATCTTAATAGATTTTTGAATGCAAAAGTAGCATTGTTTAAGTAGACGCTTAATATGAAATGAATCATTGACCAAAAAAGCATGCGGTTATTTTAAGGATTGTAATATTGAAGCATCGCTTTCAACAGCTGCAACTCCCTCTTGACAAACTGAAGGACTTTGATATTGAATATTTAATTATAATAATTTATTCAATGGAAGAATGATGCGTTATAACATACTTACATATATAGGTACATAATATTTTTGGTATTTATTTCATATTTTTGAAACCGACAATATGTCGTACCGTATAAATGAACGCAATATTTATTATCTCAACATATTTGTCGAGTGCAATCCGAGATATTTCCTATATCCATTTGTGACATGGCATTTTGCCTTATTACATGTACATTCACATACAAAAATGATACTTTTGTATTAAATGCGTTTTATAATGTATACTAGAACTTATACTAGAAAACAAATATTTAAATATTTAATATATTTTTTGACGTTTAGTACGTGATATTAAATCACTTTTTGAATAAATAGATTTGTAATTGAAATTGCTCCAAAATACCTTGATCCAATTTAGGGGACATCCACTCGTAAATGTTTATATTTTTATTGGTTTTTTCAAAAAAAAATATACAACGGTTGTTTGTTTTACATATTTTCAAACAGCTCCCTACCAAGTAACAGTAAATTAAGATATTTATAAATGTTTTTTATTAGATGAATACTATTGTATATCATTGCAGATATTGGAGCAGTATTTTACCAGTAGGAGGCTCCTTTGCATAGGAAGCTAGCTAGATTATGGGTACCACAACGGCGCCTATTTCTGCCGTGAAATTGTAATGTGTAAGCAGTACTGTGTTTCGGTCTGTAGAGCGCCGTAGCTAGTGAAATTACTGGGCACATGAGATTTAATATGTCTCAAGGTGACGAACGCAATTGTAGTGCCGCTCAGAATTTTTGGGTTTTCCACTCCTCCGAACCCTGAGCGGCACTGAATTGTTGGGTAGGGCGTATCAATTACAATTAACTGAACGTCCTGCTTGTCTTGTCCCTTATTTTCATAATAAAAAATGTTTGGAATGGATTCTGACATGTGGACAGTAAACTAAACTAGCGAGAGAAATAAATAATTTCTAATAGTGAGTCCAGGCTTCAATTTGGGCTGGGAGTATCTATATACCTGCTCCATTCTCATATTCAACAATTTTACTAAATTTCTTTATTTCAACAGCCTAACCTCTTCAACTTTAGGAAGTAAAACCAATAATTGATAACTAGAGTGGGAAAAGTCACCGTCATAGTAATGGTCATTAATCTTATTTAGAGCAAGTCTCGTAAAGTTCCTGAATCTCTTCTCAACTTCAGTCCGATTAAGTACAACCCTATCTTAACAATTTAATACTAAGACATTTGGAATTATCAACTTGTGTAGTTACTGAGTCGGTAATGAGTTGCAGGTGTATCTTCGTAGGTAAAGTTTCTGTATAAATTAAATAGTTTAGTACACTTTACTATGCTATTTTGTCTTAAGCTGGCGTTAATATAACATACAAGTACATAAGTATAGTCATAAGCTTTTGCTCAACTCCTTTCTGCACGCGTCGCTATGATAAGTTCCCATGATCTTGTTATTTGTAAAGTTAAAAAGTTAAATTTATAAAATATTTTAACTTTCAATTTATTTTTAATAATTAATTTTAAAAACAATAACAGCTTTAAAAATATGAACAGATATTATAAAATAAAAATATTTATATTTTAAGGCCTTCAATATCCAGGCAGAGGACCAACCCCACCTGAGTCCACTGAGGATATTGCGTCTCGTAGGCCTGGAGGATTTGATTTAGATACAAATTGAACACCGTGACGTAACGAAGCGGTTTATCCTCCCGTAAGAAGTTACCACTCCAAAAATACAACATGAAATAAATATATAGGTGTGTGTATATTAATTTCATATTGTATATATAAGTATATGTAAATTCTTCTTACTTCACATTTGAAAGAGTTCACTTTTATTAAAGAACTAGCTGACCCAGCAAACGTTGTATTACCATATAAAGTAGGAAGAAAAAATAAATAATTAATATTAAAGTTTGTTTTTACCTCCTGAGAAAGTTAGAATGATATAAGGATTCTAATTAGTTATTCATTTTAAGCTATTGTTTCAATTTGATTTCTGAACGACGGGGGACACATTAAAGTAAATACAAAATTGTTGTTTTTATTTAATTCCGTGGATTTTCATATTTATTCACCTTTTAAACCTTCTCTGGACTTCCACAAATAATTCAACACCAAAATTAGCCAAATCGGTCCAGCCGTTCTAGAGTTTTAGCGAGACTAACGAACAGCAATTAATTTATATCTATATAGATTTTATGATATACATACATACGGGTAGTATAATATTTTCGTAGCTTTTCTGGATCGAAAGTACAATGACATCCGTGAAAAGCAATACCTTTCAAAAAAGGTTTTTCAAAACATTAACTCGAATTGCTCCTAATAACATACTTAACAAAACTAGAATTCATATTATATATTCTTTTCTCTTCTTCTACATTGATTTATTATTAGAGTTATTTTATTGTTACACCAATGGGATTTTTCATTTCTTCATAAGTAATCAAGCTCTTTTGATCTTGGCACTTACGACTTGGCGACTTTTAAGTACGTCGCAGATCTAATCGTAAAACGTTTCTACTAGGAAACGCCTAAATTATTTCTTCAAATTTGCGCAATCAATCTAATATGCAAGCCCTATTTTAATCAAATTAATGAGTAAACTACGCAGAATGTACGTACATTTCTAACTTATTCAGGGAACGACAAAAATTTACAAAATAAATTCTAAAAATGTGCATACAACTTTTATTTTCTCTGACTTATTATATTATGCATCTATATTGTGATTTTCAAACAAATGGTTAAAATATTACAACAAGTTGAGCTGTACATTTCATATTCATCTCAATTGAAATGAGGAAATGTTACACCTGGCGTCGAATATAGCCAGCATCGAGTCGAATCGCATATTTTATTCATCTTGCGTCTATCTCAGACGAGTCAAATCAAATCGTTCATTCATACCAACTCTTCACTAAATAAATTAAATAACGAATAAGTTAAAGCAATGCTTTATCTTACTATCTTTAGTACTTTTTATGAAATATTAGATATTTAGAACGCTTTTAACTAACACAATTCACATGTTGGATGCAGCACCTTACAAACTGATTTGTTATGTATATAACAGCCATTGTAAAATACTCTTTTGATCGAAAAGAGTAGCCGTTTCTTGTACTTGTATTCTTCTCACGAGCTCTACTTTTTTCCAACAAATGATAATTTCAGTAATTTCAAATAAATAAATTTAAGCCTATTTGAATAAAGTTTTTTTGACTTTGACAATAATACATTTCAACATTTTACATATTATTATTTAAAATATCTAAGAAGTGTCTGGGCTAAGGCGGTCAAATTACTCTGCGACTCACAGCCGCGGAGAGTTACCCGACATTCAATCTGGGACCGGCTGTGTGCTGAAGCTAATAAAGCTTAGTGTATTGGAAAACTAAAAGGATATGAGTGTACCTACGCGTGTATGTATGTAAGTTTGTAAATATAAACAGTTTTTGAGTATTTTTTTGAATGTAAGTTAGGTATCATTTCATAGTTTAAATCCTGTGTTTTTATCATATTAAAACGAATACACACTCAAACACACACACACACACCCACACACATGCGCATATGTATATATAATTGTATACTGACTAGCACCTATCCGAATACATTCATTGTGTTTTACTGTGCCGATTGCTTAAAATTCAGGCCTTTAAAATGTTAATCCCCTTTTGGCTGTCAGATCATATTCATATGTATTAATTAAATATTTTTAAGAGCTGTTGATTATGTATAAATAAATAAATAAATAAGTGTGTAGCGTAGGTAAATAATAAACCTAATGACTCGTCGAGGAACACAAAGTACGCAGGCGGATGGACGAATGCTTGTCCAGGGACATGATACTCCGAGGATCGTGCTCGTAGACCTGGATGGAGTGGCCGTATTACTGGCAACGATGACATTGACCGGCTACAATAGTATTTTAAGAAATTACATTAATGATAAGATATTTTTATTACCAACTAGCTGACCCGACAGACGTTGTTCTGTATATAATAAATAAAATAATGTTTTTATATGAATTTGTCAATAATATATCATAACATCAAAAATTACTTCGTAAAATATGCACCCTGCTGTCGTAATGAAATTGTTTCACAGCAGAACTGTCAAACCGTGCGTCAATAAATTCTCTCATAGAAATTATGTATGGGCACATCAGAGGAAAAACAAATTTGTTGTTTTTATTTAATTTAGCAGCATTTTCCTATTTATTCACCTTTTAAACCTTCTCTGGACTTCCACAAATAATTTAAGACCAATTAGCCAAATCGGTCCAGCCGTTCTCGAGTTTTAGCGAGACTAACGAACAGCAATTCATTTGTATATATATAGATGTATAATATATTTTGGTTACTAATGGAAAATATATTTTTATAACCAATGGATACAATATTTTTATTACGAATGGATGGGTAAGATATTTTTTACTCCACTGCACAGGATGCCGACTAGGTGGATACCATAGCGGCGGCTTTCGTTCTGTACCGAGGCAATATTTTGAAGCATTTTTGTGTTTCGACTTAAAATTTGTATCGCTTACTGACGAGCACAATATCGATGCCGCTGAGAATTTTAGGTTCAATGAAGAAATCTGAGCGGCACTGCTTTGTAATGGGCAGGGTGTATCACTTACCATCAGGTGAATGTCTTACTTTTCTAGTCACTTTTTCTGATAAAATAAGGTATAATTATGTTATATATATTATATAAATTATAATAATGCTTAATTAGCTTAAATCCTCGAATGCGTAGAAAATTACACTTGCAACATGTTACATCTTTGTAAATGAAAATATAGAATTATAATCAAGTAATATAATAATAATAATAAGAATATTGACATACTTTTCACAAATTATCTTCCCCTTAACTAAGCATAGCCTGTACTTTGGTTACAAGACAACGATATATTTAATACAATATACTTACTTAAACATACATAAATACATATAAACATCCATGACTCCGAAATAAACATCCATATTCACCTTTGCACCTACTGGGATTCGAACCCGGGACCTCTAGCTTAGTAGTCAAGGTCACTAACCATTCGGCTATAAATGACAATATTTGTTTTAGTTCCATATACGATTTTAATAAAAAAAATGCATAATTCTCCCGATTATAATACTCTATGTATCTGTAATATCTGAACTTGAAAATCTATTCGTAGTCATTTCGTAACATTCGCTAACGACAAGTGAAAAATACAAAAGGAAGTCTAAACATCTCAAATTTTTTAGAGTTCCTCTTTAATTACGATTGCGATCCCCCTTTACGATTTACTAGCTGATACTCGCGACTATGTCTGCATATCCACATACATGACTGAGCACGTAGTGTTTATAAATATCGTCTTTTTCCAAAAAGGTTAATAACTTAATGTTACATGAAGATATCGCATTAATTTATAAGCAAGGACCAAGTATCTAAAGAATAAAATTTAGAAGATTTAATTGAAATCTATTCAGTAGTAATCCCGCGCTCAAATTAAAACCTCTATCGTTTTATTTATACACTACTCTTTCATGGTACACACCGGTTTCTGCTGTAAATAGTGTATAGATAAAAATATCAAAGCCTTCTCACGAAGGCATTGAATAAGCTTTAAATGTAAGCTGTTAAGAACCGTCGTCTCCATTTAATGCTATCAGTAAATACTCTGAGGAAATGAGCATCAAGTTTAACTTTTGTTTATGTTCCGTTTTAGTTTGCCAATGTCCGGTGCATTCAGCATCTACCTAACGAGCGAACTTCATATTTGTTTAGTAACTAGTTTCATTTGCCCATCTAATGCATTAATGCAGTTATTATGATAACATACTGCAAACAAGACTATCTATCTATCTGGAATCATTAATAATTATTTTATTTATTAATTGAAAAAAAAAGTGTGTGTGTTCTTATGTATGCATGCAAAAAGTTAACTTCTTTAACCTAACAAAGCAAAAACCCTTAAAATTATTTATTCAAAAAGTTCAAAAAATCTTGCGACGGCATTGATAATTAATTATTAAATAACGAATATGACTATACGGGCTTGAACTCTTTGCCTATCCTAATAATGGACGGAGAAACAAAAAAAAATAACGAATGTCCCAAACGTCAGAAAATTTTAGGAACCAACTTCACCCTGTTACTTTTGTATTACAGTGATGCGCGCGCATCTTAAAATTTCACTCTCATAATTTTTTCATAACGCACCTAAAGAAGTATAACTTCAAAAACAACAAATACATATCATAAATTTAGTTAAACAAATAATATGTTGAACATAATATTACTTACATGTGTCTAACTAATTGTATTGTTTATTCAACGGATCAAATTTAAATTTGTAAGAGAATAAACAATATCTAATACGAAACATGTAAAGCAATCCTTACTGCTAATAATAATAAGACACAAGTTATTTTAAGGTTATTCTAATTGATCTGATAAATCGTAGCGGAATTAAATAACATCTTAACTTTAGGTAGGTATCTGAGGTAGGTAATCAGAAACACGATAACTAACATTTTGCAAAACAATATGTGTAAAAGTGTGTCAATATCCTATAATTTGAAGATATAAAAAACTTCGGTACTTTTCTTATTATTTGATCATAATATTATAATATTTGCAAATAGCCAGGTTTTCCAATTTTCCTAGTTTTTCCTTCAAAAAACTTCTTTTGGCACATCAGGGAAAAGTAATTTGAGATTTTACGTTGCACGCGCAAAACAACAACCAAATTCAACACCTTAACGTAACTTGGTCAACAAGACCATTTGTATCATACTTCAGCTATCATAAGCCTATTGTAACTCATATGTCCATCGAACCACAACTAAGGGCGAGATTTAAATAAATTTCAATATGTTTTTTTTTATGGAATAGGAGGACAAACGAGCGTACGGGTCACCTGGTGTTAAGTGATCACCGCCGCCCACGTTCTCTTGCAACACCAGAGGAATCACAAGAGCGTTGCCGGCCTTTAAGGAAGGTGTACGCGCTTTTTTTGAAGGTACCCATGTCGTATCGTCCCGGAAACACCGCACAAGGAAGCTCATTCCACAGCTTTGTAGTACGAGGGAGAAAGCTCCTTGTAAACCGCACTGTGTAGCACCGCCACACATCCAGATGGTGGGGATGATATCCTAACTTGTGGCGTGTCGTGCGATGGTGGAATTCAGCGGCAGGAATCAGGTTAAACAGCTCTTCGGAACACTCCCCGTGATAAATGCGGTAGAAGACACACAATGAAGCGACGTCTCTACGCAACGCCAAATGATCCAACCGTTCACAGAGCACTGAGTCCCCGACAATTCGAGCTACTCCACGTTGCACGCGGTAAAATGGATCGAGCAAATACTGGGGTGCGCCAGACCAGAGATGACGGCAATACTCCATGTGTGGCCGGACCCGCGACTTGTAGAGCGCTAGAATGTGGGCCGGCTTGAAGTATTGCCGTGCTCTATTGATGACGCCCAGCTTCTTCGAAGCCAATTTGGCTTTGCCCTCCACATGGCCACGGAATTGGCAGAATTCGAGACCCAGTATTCCGATACTAGGCGAGGCTTTAAGAGAAGTGTTCTCGAAGAGCGGTGATACAACAAATGGGGTTTTTTTTAGTGGTAAATGCGCAAACTTGAGTCTTTTGGGGGTTAAATTGGACATGGTTCAATTTACCCCATTCCGCGACCTTCTCGAGAGAGGACTCGATAGCAGACACAAGTTTCTCCCGGCACTGGTCGACGATTTCTCGAGAGAGACCTGCATGGCCCGTGTATACGGCATCATCAGTGCTGTCATCTGCATAGCAATGTATGTTGGAGGTGTCCAACATATCATTGATATGCAGAAGAAACAGCGTAAGAGATAGCACACAGACTTGGGGCACTCCAGCATTCACGGGCTTCGGGTTCGAGCAATATCCGTCGACAACGACCTGTATGCTACGCCCAGTGAGGAAGCTGGAGTTCCACTTGCACAAGCTCTCGGGAAGCCCAAATGATGGAAGTTTTGAGAGGAGCGCCTTGTGCCATACACGATCAAAAGCCTTCGCTATATCCAGGCTAACTGCCTGGCCTTCCCCCTTGCTTTCAATAGCCGCCACCCATCTATGTGTAAGGTATACCAGAAGATCACCTGCCGCCCGACCATGGTGAAAGCCGTACTGTCGGTCGTTGATCAACTGATGACCCTCTAGGTAAACCAAGAGCTGGCCGTTGATTATGCTCTCCATGATTTTGGAGAGCAGGGAGGTAATAGCAATAGGCCTGTAGTTCGCCGGATCCGAACTGTCTCCCTTTTTTGGATCCGATGGACAAGGGCTGACTTCCATGAGTCAGGGACTACGCCTTTTGAATAAGAGTGCCGGAATAAACGCGTTAGCACCGGCGTTAACTCAGGGGCACACGTTCTAAGCACGATTGGAGAAATGCCATCTGGGCCGCTCGACTTCCTGATTTCCAACGAAAACAGAGCTCGCCTAACAGTTTTCTGTCTGAACTGTACCTCAGGCATAGAGCTCTGACACCGCGGGATGGTCGGCGGTGTTTTTCCGTTGTCGTCAAGAATCGAGTTGGAGGCAAAAAGAGCGCACAGGAGATCGGCTTTCTCTTTTGCCGTATGGCCCAGGGTATCATTCCTCATGTGCAACGGCGGCAGGGATGGCTGGTTGAAGTTACCAAGAGCAGCTTTCGACAACGACCAGAACTTGCGTGTTCCGGTCGGGTAACTGGAAAGCTGCACGCCAATTTTGACGATTTGCTTCGATTTCGCACGGGCGATTTGCCACTTAAAAAATCTGGAGGCACGGTTATATTTCCTCTTAAGAACTTTGCAGTTCGGATCCCTTGTGCCCAGCGCCGCAACCCAAGTTCGATACGTCTGTTTTTTGCAGTCAGATGCTGCTTTAACTGACGCATCGAACCAGGGCTGTGATCTGCCACGGATCGGTACTTTAGAGCTTGGTATAAAAATATCCATGCCCTGCAGTATCACATCGGCTACTGCAACGGCGCAGGCACTAGGATCATCCGAAGGGAAACAAACCTTGCCCCAAGGGTAGGATGCAAAAAAGGAACGCAAACTATCCCAATCTGCTGACTTGTAGTGCCAAACGCGGCGGGACCAGGCAATGGTCGGACGTTCCGAGAGGGGCGTCGACAAAGACCTGGTAACCATCGGGATGTGTAGTCAGCAAAAGATCTAATAAGGATGGCATGTGGCTATCCACATCCGGGAGCCGCGTTGGTGACTCAACCAATTAGGACAGACCATACGCCAATGAAAAATTATGCACAGATCGCCCTGCGTAGTCTGTGGTATTGTGCTCGTTGAAATCACCCAAGACTACGATTTCAGCGTAGGGGATCTGTGCAAGCACGTCGTCAATTGCCGCTTGAACGCAGCCCATGAGATGATCGGTTTCTGCGTTACCACTATGGGACCTGTAGACACACGCATAGATGCGGACGCGGTCCTCTAAATCAACGCGGAGCCAGAGAGTAGACAGGTTTTTACCCTCAAAATTGCCGAGACGGCGACAGCAGATATCCTCCCTAACCTACACACATACCCCGGCATGAGGCAAAAAATTGTGCTCAATTTTGTACCCGGGGTACGTTAAATATGACGTTGGTCATCGCTAGGTTGAGATATCTGCGTCTCCGTAAGGAAACACAAGGCCAGCTGCGCCGTCTCAAGGTGGTGGTGGGCGGCGTTTAAATTGGAGTGGATTCCCCTGATATTGCAAAAGTCCACGTTGTGCGTGGAGCGGGGTGCCGCTGTGTTACTGCCTCGTTTGTCCTCGGTCATGCGCGGTTCTGTGCCCACCCCAGAATACGAAGGGCAGCCCGAGCGAGAGTGCTCGGGGAGGGATTCTCCGGCTCTGGTAGAGCGGTACCCTGGGGTAATATCTTTTAACGGACCGCTCTCATATTTTGTTGGGGGGGAAGGGATGGCCTCCGGTCCTCGACACTAACCTATGCGAAACATAGCGGCACTAGGCCGCTACTTCACGCCGGTATTCTGTGCGAGTGTGGTAATTAACCCGGATGAGTCTGGCCCGATTGTGCTGACGTTATAAGACGGATGCGTGACTCTCCCACTTCTTAAAGCCCTTAGTCGCCTCTTACGACACCCATGGGCCTGGGACTCCCATATTCTTTTTACGCCCCGGGGAAAGTACAGGGCAAGTTTAATAAAAATAAAAACATTTCTTTCTAATAATAGAAAAATAATTTAATGATATTTAAGTAAACGTTATTAAAATAAATTGTGCCGTATAATAATATTTTCATTGGTTGTATTTACTACACTATTGTTCTTTTTACAAACATAAAATATCACGAAGACTATAAAATGTCAATGATTTTTGTTTTGTTATTCAAAATACATACATACTATACATTTTTTTTTTATGGAATAGGAGGACACACGAGCGTACGGGTCACCTGTTGTTAAGTGATCACCGCCGCCCATACTCTCTCGCAACACCAGAGGAATCACAGGAGCGTTGCCGGCCTTTAAGGAAGGTGTACGCGCTTTTTTTGAAGGTACCCATGTCGTATCTTCCCGGAAACACCGCACAAGAAAGTTCATTCCACAGCTTTGTAGTACGTGGAAGAAAGCTCCTTGTAAACCGCACTGTGGAGGACCGCCACACATCCAGATGGTGAGGATGATATCCTAACTTGTGGCGTGTCGTGCGAAGGTGGAATTCGGCGGCACTAGGTAGGACGGCAATTAGGTAAAACAGCTCTTCGGAACACTCCCCGTGATAAATGCGGTAGAAGACACACAATGAAGCGACGTCTCTACGCAACGCCAAGTGATCCAGCCGTTCACAGAGTACTAGGTCCCCGACAATTCGCGCTGCTCTGCGTTGCATGCTTGCGTTGCCTTCTTGCCTATCTTAATAATACTTTGATTAAATAAAATAGTCATTTATCTTTATTTGCTTAGTGGCGCTTCACAACATGTCAATATATCAGGTGTCTAGTTATTACCACGGACGGTTCTGTCCGTGTTTTATAAAAGGATTCTAATTACCCTTTGAGTACGGAAATATAATAATTTAAAACTTATAATTTTCATCCGTAGCTTGTCCTTTATTACATTACTCATAAGGTGTCATTGATATTCTTGTTTACACAAAATTAACTATATTGGTTAATTCGATACTGCTACATCACGTTAATCTTGCTACCTCATGTTATGTTAACATCGTCATTAGTTATTGCTATAATTCAACTAATTATTGATTCGATTAGCATTTGATGTTAATATTAAAACTAATTTAATTAGAAAGTTAATTTGTTGTTTTCTTTCGATTGAACAAAAATCAATATACATAAATCTATATTAAAAGCAACCAATAATACTAGTTGCTGCCCGCAACGTCGTTCATGTAAACGTATATTGTTGTAGCCTACCTATATAAAATAAAAATACATTACATTCAAGGTATAAACCATCTCCATTTCAACTTTCAGCTAAATCGGTGCAGCCAATTTGCCGTAAATGAGACAACAGACATCCAACCAACCAAACTTATAAACTTTCGTCTATATAATATTAGTAAGATCATGTAATTATGTAAGTAAGTATCAGTAATATTTAATAGGTTTCTAGGGAAAACTATATAAGTTAGAAACACATGAAGTCGCGTGATGAAGAATCTTTGAACTTACAAAACCTTGTTTAATAAATTAAATCAAATATTTGTATGCCGATTTGTGCCGTGAATCTACGAATTCTCATACAAATAAATAAATTTCATGTCATTTCATAAAACACACTATTAGCCTCATTTTGTGGTTACATCAAGGACTGTGTGACCTAGTGTTTTATCTAAAGGAATTATATTGTGGCGGCCGGCCTATAAAACAACCAAATTCTGCGTTCAACCCTTGGAGGGAGCCTGGATGAGCAATCTTACAGGGCAAGAGCTCCTCGAGAGAATGAGTATGACAATTTCAAAAAGAGGAGTAAGGTCTCGAATAGGTCGGCTAAGAATTCAACTGGGAATTTGACACGTGGGCATGACCTACCTTCAATGACGACAAATCTGCAAACTATGTTTCTAAGTACAAGTATATAATACAGTTTTATCAATAACAAGTCATATATAACAAACAGGAAAATAGAGGAAAAGCTATGTAAGATTATTGATGCGAAAAACGATAGCAGAAGTTTAAGTTGCGAGTTAGGAGTTGAGTTGTTCTGTTCAATGTTCAATGTTCCTGTTATTGTTATGTCGCGTTAGCATCCGTTTACCTATTATAATATTAGCTTCAAATTCCAGGGAGGTATTTAAATAATTATTGATTCTAACGATTGTGAGAATAAAGCTCGAATCTACAGAGAATTTAATTACTTACTTAAGTTTATTACCATGTTGTCAAAAAACTATTGTGAGCTTAATACCGCACGTCAGAAACTAAAACTTTTTTTATGAAAATAAGATACGAGACGAGCAGGTCCTTGAGCTGATGGTAATTGATACGCCCTGCCCATTGCAATGCAATGCCGCTCAGGATTCTTGAAATACCCAACAATTCTGAGCGGCGCTACAATTACGCTCGTCACCTTGAGAGATAAGATGTTAAGTCTCATTTGCACAGTAATTTCAATAGCTACGGCACCCTTCAGACCGTAACACGGTAATGTTTACACATTACTACATCACGGCAGAAATAGGCGCCGTTTTCATACCCATAATCTAGTCGGCTTCCTGTGCAAAGGAGCCACCCACTGGTAAACTTGGCAATCGCAATAAATTTATATATTACATAGTGAATAATCTGGTTTAGTTAGTAAATTTGCAAGAAATGTGTAAGGTAATGGTAGCTTTTTGAAGCTTCTTCTGCGCCTTCAATTGAAACACAGATAGTACATCTATACCGGTAAAGGGGAGGCTACATTCCACAGGTTTTTGTATGACTAAACATTTTTAAACTAGTGGACTCGACAGATTTGTTCAATTCAAATAAAAATATTATATCTATAATTATTAAATGAATTTATTATTTTACAAAATGTACAAAGATTCCATGCCTAACAATAAAACTTATTGATCAGATTTATTTACGAGCATTTATAATTTCCCCCTAATTGATATTCGAATGAATATTTAAGACATAATAATTTCAAAAATAAAAACACCCCCGTTGAGAACCGGTTTCCTCTTCCCACTCCCTCAAACACAAACAATCCTTCACTAAAATAAACTGAAAAATCCGAGCGGTCGCCGGTGCGGACGTTATTTTAAAACAAATTCCAGTTGAGTGTTGACAAATAAAATGGCTGTTTGCTTCGTACATGCTCTCTGCAAGTAATGGCTTGTGTTCAGAGCTGGGACACGTGTCTGTGTGTGTTTTGAAATGTTTACAGAAAGTACAATTACTTATCCTTATCCAATGATAGAGGATAATTGATAAGACGACCAACATTAAAAACTGAAATTCCGTGAAGCGAAATTATCAAATCAGACATAATAAATAAGTCTGCGATGGCATTTATGTCTATCTCTTTAGGATAACATACTATATCTATATAAATATTGGCAATTCTAAAGCGATAATATAAAGCTGTTTACACAAAATACCAACGATATTAATTCATGTCATTTTAAATAACTTAGATATTTTACTTTTTAACACCATATAACTGTTTGGTGTGATATGACCCTCCCCCCGCACTGTCTTGCCTAAAACAAGGAAAGGTTGTTAAAGGGTATGATCATTCAGAAAAAAGTTTTTGTTTCATTTTTAACTAATTAAATAAGATTACATATTTCCGATGACTTTACACTGCATTACTTACATCATCATATTTTATTCTATCGACACAACAGCGTCTGTCGGGTCAACTAGTGTCGTCATAAGAAGATAATATGAACTCCGTTGTATCAATCTGTGCACGTCAAATATATTTTTTTGCTATCAAATATGTTTCGGCTCTTGTGATATCAGAATAATACTAAAATTAAATCAAACATAAGGAAGTAGGTATTCTGTTGACTGAAAATTTAATTTATTCGGTATACTATAACATAATATTATTTGCGGAATATTACATTTCCTGTTCATACGACGAACAGTAACACAATATCCGAGGGAGACTGTCATTCATAATTACGTCTGCAATGTCATAACCGTGTGATGAACAACCTATGATGTAAGATTATAAATGTCTCATTAGCAAAGGAGATGGACAAAAAATGTGAATGGGACTATGCCCTAGAATATACATACATAAAATCTATGTTATTTACAACATATCGTCCTGTGTCGGCTTTGCCGATCCTTAGTAAAATTTTTGAAAAAACAATTTAAAGCCAAATGCTTACTTACTTTAACTCTCATAAGTTACTTCATATGATACAATTTGGCTTTACAAGGGGACGATGATGACGGATCAAGAAAATTTTTGATGCTTGGGAGGAATTACAGAATGCACTTGGTATCTTCTGTGATTTATCTAAGGCCTTTCATTGTGTTCAACATTCAAGGCTGGTCAGGAAGTTACGTCACGATGGCCTAATAGGAACTGCGCTCGATCTTCTGATATCATATTTAAACAATAGAATTCAGTGGGTCGACGTGAATTGCAGGAGATCTCCTGACAATCGTCCCAGTATGGGGGTAACACAAGGGTCTATTCTTGGACCATTCCTCTTCCTTATCTACATAAACGATCTTCTTAACTTTATAGAAAAAAAACATAAGGTAATATTGTTTGCAGATGACACTTCACTGATATTTAAAGTGAAAAGAAACCAGGTTTTGTATGACTAAGTAAACGATATTTTATCTGACATCATGTACTGGTTTAGCGATAATTACCTAATGTAAAATAGCAAGAAACAAATAAGTAAAATTTACCGTACGTAAAATGCCATAAATGTAGACACGAGTGTTGAATGCTGATAAAACCGGAATCTGGAATCTGCTATATTCTTTGGCATTACTCTGGATTCCAAATTACAATGGGGCCCCTATATCGATGGTTTGGCTAATAGACTTTCTGCAGCATATGCAGTTAAAAATATTAGACACTTAACTAACACAGATATGGCGCGACTAGTTTACGTCAGTTATTTCCTATTATGTACTACGGTATATTACGAGGGGCTATGCTGCCGATATCAATTAACCATCTTTGCGCTGCAGAAGAGGGCTTTTTGCGCTATTTATAAACTAGGTCCTAAAGAATCATTGAGAACAATATTTAAAGAAACAAATAATTTGACTGTTGCCTGTCAATATATTCTTGATTATACTATGTATTTACATATGCACAAGTGAATTTGCAAGAAACTGTCATAACCATAATATTAGCACCAGGAACAAACATTAACTTATAATGCCTCCTAGTCGTCTAAGTCGAGTTAGTAAGTCTTTTGTGGGGCGATGTATATGCTTTTACAACAAGATCCCAGAAAATGTTCAGAACAAAAGTATTACGATATTCAAAAAAATTGCTAAAAGACGTTTGTGTAGTAAAGGTTACTATAACTTAAATGACTATCTCAATGATACCACAGATTAAAAATGCAGTGACCGTCCTCAGGCTATTAAATAATATATTTTTATTGTGCGATTTTACATTATAACCATATTTTTATAAGAAAAAGAAGCACGCTGAGT
This sequence comes from Leptidea juvernica, assembly GCA_949711755.1. NCBI lineage: Eukaryota > Metazoa > Arthropoda > Insecta > Lepidoptera > Pieridae > Leptidea > Leptidea juvernica. Next base: position 14,861,727 of record CATIXQ010000008.1, read on the forward strand.
TTTTTGCGCCCATTCTTCTCAGGTTTGAAGCATACCTTGAGTTTTTTCAGTGATATTGTATCTATCGGCGCAAATACTACAACACGAATTGAAAACACGTGCACGTGCACCGAGCCTCATAAATACGGCCGCATTTCAAAACATGTGGATTAGCACGTGCGCCGGGTCCTATAAATACAGCCGCACGGTCGACACTTGAGTCCCCACAAGCACACAGTCGGTCTGAGGTTCGAGTTTCCTTAGGAGACGCGACTGTTGTTGCGTAGTCTTTGCTGCCTCCACGGCCCACGTCCTACTTCGCTGAGAAAGCCAGGGCTGCTAACAGCACAGAGGAGGTTTTAGTTATTACGCCCCGTTCCGGGGCGTAAATACGTAACAGTATTTCCTCCTCTCAAAAAAAAAAAAAACACTTGAGTCAGTCGTGCTCGAGCTGTCGTACGGTACGGACCTCTCTGGGACATCGTAACGCTGCCCGTTGAATAAACGAAAGTAATAAAATACTTACTCGTGTAGTTTTCTTTGGAAGAACCAATGAGTGATCTTCAGCAAGATAGCAATTGTGATGTCAACAGTAATGACGTCACACCTTTTAAAAATAATACAGGGGTCCTTTCCTCGTCATATCCTATTTTGAATAAATAAATCACTAGCGTCCGGACTGGGAACAACGTACAGGTCAGTATCGATGCTAGTAGCACACACATTAAGCCCGTGCACGCTGGTGTTCCCCAAGGATGCGTACTATATCCTACATTGTTGCATCAATGCAATCAAAATGCAATCGTTGTTTTTACTGTATTCCTTCTGATTAGCAGTAACATTATGTGACTAATTTTTAATCCTACACCTTGTATTTTCACTTTGCTAAGCTTTAATATTAATAATATAATAATAATAAATCATTTAATTCAGGCTACAAGTTCCATTACACAAATACCTTATATTTTAACATATATATTTTTATAACTTAATGTCTACGTTACATTTTCGCGGTGATATGAGGCGGCGGGTTCGGTAGCTTCCGGCGGTCGGCGACGTCCGCGATACTTGCGGAACACGACCCACTTCGGCCACAGATTCACGTCCAGGAAGGTCGATACATGTTCTGTCAGGACGCGAACAACAAAAGAGTTAAAGTCAAACTGCGTGACGCGTCACCAAATTTTTGACCCCCAACCGGAACTTTGTCTTCTCCACCAAGTACTGAATAATGTCGGAGGACTTGGGGGTGTAGTGAAATCGAGAGACGTGGATATATTATTACGTCGCTGGCATTACTGGATGCTGGTTCTGTCCTATCGGTGATGTTCCATATTGATTACGACTCCTCTTCTTCCGCTCAATTCGCTATTTTAAGGCAATTTCTAAATAAGACAATAAAATATGTTTAATACCAAGACTATTCTGGTCGTATTTATTTCATCTTGATCTCATTGTAGACTTCACAATCGCAAATCAGCGCTCACAGCTAGAATAACTCTGCAACATCCTGCGAGATACATTTCGCTTTATGCCTAGGCTACACTTTATTGAATTTGCGTCATCTGTGTCGAGATACGGAGATATTTACAATTTATAATATATTTCTCACTTACATGAGGAAAATTAGATTATTTTATGTTAGGTGGACCTTCGTTCCTAGGCACATAACATATCACAGCCTAGTTGTAGATGCGTTAAATATAATGTCCAAGACGATAAAATTATGGAGCTGGAGGTTATGGAACTAGCGGAAAAACTTTTGAAATGATCATCATTTAAACTTTTCTACTTAATATTAGTGTAAGGATAGGATACTGACTTAGGAATCTGTATTTAGTTCCTGGATTCAACCAGCACCACCCAATAAACAGCTTGTCTACACCCCTATAATATAACCTATCTTGACCTCTGGCATCCAAATATTGTCGACAGGAAACAATAGCAGGACCTGCCTTACTCTCGTAACATGGAAACCCACTCCTATCTTGAAATCTCAATAAAATTATCTCTGTAGAAATAAAGCAGTACAAAATATATAGATGTGGCTTAGTTTTATACCCAAATCCTCTCTCAACAAATGCTACTCCCAATCCAGCAGGCTTAAACATTGAAAAGGGCTTAAATGCCACATGCAATACATCCATTTCAGTTTAATCTAATAACTGATAAAAAATTATACATATTATTACTAGCTTCTGCCCGCGACTTCGTCCGCGTGGAACTCGTTTATATCGTTTTTTTTGTTAAATAGTCATAAAACCAAATATATATAAATTCACCGCGCCAAATGTCAAAAATGTAGATGCTAATATTTTATTGAATGGAGAGGTGGTGAAACCAGTGGAATCTGCTGTATTTCTTGGCATTACTCTTGATTCCAAATTGCAGTGGGGCCCCTATATTGAAGGATTGGCGAATAGGCTTAGTTCTGCAGCATATGCGGTTAAGAAAATAAGACGGTTAACCGACATAGATACGGCGAGATTAGTATACTTTAGTTATTTTCATAGTATTATGTCCTATGGTATTTTGTTATGGTGCAGTGCGGCCGATATTAATACCATCTTTGTGCTGCAGAAGAGGGCTATTCGCGCGATTTATAACCTAGGTCCTAGAGAATCATTAAGATAAAAATTTAAAGAAATTAACATTTTGACTGTTGCTTCTCAATACATTTTTGATAATGTTCTGTATGTTCACATTGAGGAATTCTCTAGAAACTGTGACATTCATAATGTTAACACGAGGAACAAACATAAACTTGTTATGTCTACTACTCGGTTGGGTCGAGTTAGTAAGTCTTTTGTTGGGCGATGTATATGCTTCTACAATATGATCCCAGAAAATGTACAAAACACATGTGTTACGAAATTTAAAAGAATTGTTAAACAACGTTTGTGTGGGAAAGGTTATTATAGCATAAACGATTTTCTTAATGACACCACGGACTGGGATTAAAGCGAACACCCTCAGGCTCTTTAATTATAAATGTTTGTTGTACGATATCACATTGTAATCCATATTTTATTTAAAAAAAAACCGTCTGAGTTTTTTGCGCCCATTCTTCTCAGGTCTGAGGCAGTCTCTTTCGAATGGGTGGTAGTTTATGACGTTCAATAAGTGATTTTAAATCCTATTTTGAATAAAAATATTTGAATTTGACCAAACTGCTCGGCGAACTTACTCTAAGACAAGCTACGTAAAGCTGCCCGTGTGAGAAGCAGTCCCCCCTTAGGTCCATCCCTGCCATTTTTAATGCCTGACCCTGTGATTTATTTATGGTCATTGTAACACAGACATTAAGGGGGAACTGAAACCTTTTAAATCCAAACGGGTAGTCAGATGGTATTAGAGGTATGCGTGGTATATACATGGATTCACCTCTAGTGCAACCAGTAATGACAGTGGCCTCTACAACATTGTTATATAACGCTTTTATACGCAACCGGGTCCCGTTGTACAACTTGTGAGGGTTCAGATTACGTAGGAACATTACTGGAGCACCCACTTTGAGGAGAAGTTTATGAGTTGGTAGTCCAGGCGGGTTGAGTGCATTCAATAATTCCACAGCATACTGAACAGCATCATCCGTATTTACTACAGAGTCCACAGAGTTGTATTGAAGTTCTGCGCCTGCGAACGCCTTGAATAAAGTGTCATTAATGACAGAAGCTTGGTCATTCTTAGGACTCAGAATAGCACGTTCACACAACCAGTCCATGGGTTTATTGGGCAGGTTTTGGACATCTGGGTAAATTAGGGCTATTAGGTCTTGAATGGTGTGCACAACTGACGAAAGTCCAAATATTTGACACCTTAATGCATGCTTTGACTTCGTCAGCTCGAGTTCCCCTCGGCACTACGGGCAGAGTCTGACGAAAGCCTCCAGCTAATTAAACTGTGACCCCTCCCATCGTGAAGTTGTTCCCTCGGATGTCTTTAAGGGTTTTATTTAACGCTTCAAAGTTTTGCCTCTCTCCAGTAGTGTGGCAGCGATTCCTGATGACGCGACAGCCAAAGCGATACCCCGGTTATTTCTTACTTTTGCTAATATTAAATTTATAAGAAAAGGTTTTCCAGTGCCACCAAGTGCATCTAAGAAAAAAATGTCCCTAATCCCTCTTTCAATGCTGGCTAGAATTTGTTGATAAACATTTGCCTGTTCGTCTGTCAATAATTCCTCGTGATGCGATACTACCTCTCACAGGGCGCAAGAGTCATAATTTTTCTCTCGTAGATATTCGCGATTGTCCAGGTTTACTGCGGATCTTTTTGGCTTAGGTAAAAAAAATTGATCCAAATGTTTTAAAAAACTACAACTTCGATCAATATCAACCATTGTTAAACACCTCATTCATGAATAACTCCACACCTTTTTGCAATTCTCTTTCAAGTTGCCGTTTAATATCGTCCGAAAAACTGTCCCTATATTTTTCCCAAAGGCTTAAGGGATCAGTAAGTTGACAAAAACCTATCATTACTGTGGACAGTTCGCGCAGCTTGAAAGGAAAATCGCACAATGCAGCTTTTTCTAAAGTTGTGTCCCAATGTTTATCGTCCTCTAGCAGTCCAAGGGTGTTACACGCTAATTGAAATGTTGGATGGAGGATACCGTTGACAGTTTTTAAATATTCGAAGGATGTCGGCCCTCTAACCTCATGTAGTAATAAGCGTAGGTGGTAGCACTCGGTGTTATTTGGATGTATCGTATAGACCCTACCGAGAAAAATGGCAAAAAAAACACGTTTGTTTTATCGAAGCCACCTTAAATATTTATTTTATTCTGCTTTTAGTATTTATTGTTATAGCGGCAAAAGGATCTGTGAAAATTTAAACTTTATAACTATCATGGTTCATGAGCCTGGTGACGGACAGTCAGATAGACAGATAGACAGATAGGCAGACGGACGGACAGCGGAGTCTTAGTAATACTGTTCCGTTTTTGCCCTTTGGGTACGGAACCCTAAAAAAATTGAGGTGGGCACTCCATACCATACATTTAACCAAATGTTAAAAAAATCTATTTATCCTCCTATTTTAATAGCTAAAAAAAGAGTTTTCGCATACACACTTTGCACCCCTATTAGGTTCTGCCAGCGACTCCGTCCGCATGGGTCTCGTTTAAATATTGTAGCGCCATACAAACCTCCACACCCCCCATTTCATCCCCTTAGGGGATGATTTCCGCGATAAAAACTATCCTATGTCCTTCCCCGGGTATCAAACTATCTTTATACCAAATTTCATCTAAATCGGTTCATACAAACATTGTACCCCTTTTTAACCCCTTTTTGGGGTGAATTTTTTGAAAATGTTGAAATTAATTTTCTTGTATTATAATAAGGAGTCCATACGCAAAGTTTCAAGTCTCTTACTTAAAATTTTACTCCATCCCCATACAAACTTTCAACCCCCTTTTCACCCCATTAAGGGTGGAATTTTCAAAAATCCCATCTTAGTGGATACTTGCGTTATGTAAACTACCTGTTGTGGAAAAATCAGCTTTCTAAGTTCAACGGTTTGGGCTGGGCGTTGATTTAAGTGAGTGAATCAGTCAGTCAGGACTTTTACGTTTATAATTATATAGACTAGTCCGCATAAACACATGACAAAACACGTAGTAGGTACTTTTAAAGATCTTTATTTCTTAAAACTTTATATTAAATGAAGATATCGCCATATTTTATCAATTTATATAAAAATAATGTGATAGATAGTTAACAGCTGTAAGTAATCTACGAACTATAGTAAGCTTAAATTACGTTTCTTTTTTACCTTCTGAGAAAGTTGGAAAGATATAAAAATTCTAATTAGCTTATTCATTTTAAACTATTCTTTCAATTTGATTTCCAAACGACGCGACGGGGGATACATCAAAGGAATAATGAAATTGTTGTTTTTATTCTGAATCCGAGCATTTTCATATTTATTCACCTTTTAAACCTTCTCTGGACTTCCACAAATAATTCAAGACCTAAATTAGCCAAATCGGTCCAGCTGTTCTCGAGTTTTAGCGAGACTAACGAACAGCAATTCATTTTTATATAGTCACCCACAGTCTGGGCACCCACTAAGCTGACAAAGAGAGCATAAAGTCTATTCAAAAGCGATTAAGTACAAAACTGGGATTGAGACGTGACATACCTGACTAAGAGGAACGCTCAGTTTATTTTGAATTTCAAATTCTTGAAGGCAAGCTTTAAATTGCTTATATGACTATCCTACACCGGATCGTGTATGTTTTAGTAATAATTTGTTTAAAGGCATTATGTTATAATAATGATGAGTTATACTCATAATAAAAATATATCATTTTTAAAGTAAATAAAAATAATATACAGTGTACAATAGATTTACAATTATACAAACACAAGTTGTATAAAATATTATACACACACTTTCTGTTTGCTATTTTTATTTTGTTATCGTAATTTTATAAGTAAATAAAATATAATTGTATATTAAAACTTATCTATGATATAGCAAGGAAAATAACCTTATAAAGTTTACAAGGGCCATAAAATAGATTAAACTGGGGAGGTGTCTTGATTGTGGAAGTTATCTGAGCGATCATCGTTACTTAGATTTAAACTTGCCCTCGGTTCATTATCACAAAAGCTTTTATAATTACTTATCGCTACGTAAAGTGTGAAGTGTTGAAACTTGTGAATTTCTTTTTGTAGATAAGGAACCCTAAAAATCTAATCAAATTTGTTTCTTCAAGCTTCCGAACAAACTCCTTTAACTCTAATTTATTGTGAGCTATTGTATCCATTTCGTTCTGAGTCAGCGTCCCGAATACGGATCTCACATTATGTACGCTGTGGTTTTGTGTTCTTCACTGGTATGTACGCAGGTTGGGTTACATGTTTTCGTTGCGTCTGCAAGTGATTTTAGCTCATCTTAAGATTAAATAGCCTCAATTGATCAAAGGTATACTGACACAAGTGCTTTTCATCGTTTTACATATTAGAGTTCTGGAATAAGCGGGAAGTAAAACCTTCTCGCTTAAAGAATAACGATAAGATAGTGGCGTATTCAGGGTTATAATTATCATGTATTATAGTATCAGGGTTACCATCATCATTATCATTATTTCAGCCGGAAGACTCTCTATCTACTGCTGGATAAAGGCCTCCCCTAAAGATCGCCACGACGATCGGTCCTGCGCTGCCCTCATCCAACCTACTCTGGCGATATTGACCAGATCGTCGGTCCATCTTGGGAGGCCTACCAACACTACGTTTTCCGGTACGTGGTCGCCATTCGAGAACATTACTGCCCCAATGGCCATCTGTCCGTCAAGTTATGTGCCTTGTCCACTGCCACTTCACTTTCGCAATCATATGGGTATGTCGGTGACTTTGGTTCTCCTACGGATCTCCTAATTTCTGATTCGATCTCGTAGGGAAACTCCGAGCATAGCCCTCTCCATTGCCCGCTGAGCAGCAATGAGCTTCCTCATAAGGCCCATAGTTATATTAATCAGAGTTATTTAATGCTTAAATCTAGATATAACTGGACACATACATGTAATTGTATTCATAGAAATATCTGGATTTAAGCGGTGGACATAAATCAAACGCTAATAATGAATTGATCCGAGCATCAGTCACGCTTCCATCCGTGTTCTAATCTCAGGCTTTACTTGCTGAAGGACATTTTGTTTTACCATTATATGAACAGTTTTCACGAGATACAGTATCTCTCTTATTAGTTATTGCTACAGTTCGTACGGTCTAAACAGCGCACTCAACAAAATGTCAGACATGAACACGAATTCAAAATGTGTGTTAAAAAAATATTATTGTAATAATATTGTGCGTGAGCCAAGTCAATCGGCATCATGCCGGTTCATGTCAGACTTCAGCGGAGAAGTTCTGTGCAGAACCGTCATCGATTTCTAATTGATAGTAGACTCGATTCGTCTCTACGTTACCAGTTACCACCTAGTTTTATAAATCTACGCGCAGCTAAAAGTATGCAGGTCCTTAGCCACAAAATTGCCGCAACGGTGACAGCAGCTATCCTCCTTAACATTCTTTCTCCTCATCATCCTCTTTTTATATATCCTGAGCTGCTAGCTGTTTAAAAGACGGTACGACCTTATCAATAACGATCAACAACGTTTACAGTGATCGTTATTGATAAGGTTCGTTGGCCCAGTTGTCCCACTATTCCAAATAAAAAACCTTAATGGTCTTATAACATATACAAACCGGAATAAACCAGTATCCAATAAACCAACAATTTTCTTGAATATTGTCTAACATAATATGCACGTAATTATAAAACGATTATAAAAATTGACTGTTAATTTCGTTTTAAACCCGGTTCGTAACTTGAAAATCACACACACGTTAACAGTTCGTTAACTAAACTAATTAGGGAACTTTCAATCAACGGTCCCAGAAGTTGTTTGATGAATTGACAAAATATCGGCGTACTCAAAAATACTTTATATTCACAGATCATATAACTCTACTAGAATGCATTTAATTTTTAAGTTGATTAATTGATTGATTTGACTAGGGCAGCAAATACAATTTTATTAATAATTTAACTATATTAATGTTAGCTCTTCTATGCCTGTTAATTTGTTTTTATTTCAGACAGTGAAAAACTTTTCAAACAATGTCCAACAGAATTATACAAACTTTGTAATGAGTTATTTTAGAACATCCTGACCGCATATTATATTATAGCTGATTTTTTAAATGGCTTTTAACTCTTGTTGAGTAATATTGAGTTTTATTTATTGGGTTTTTACTTTTTATTCATTTTGTTTTCAAAAATTTATTACAGTGGAAGATTTTTCCACTTGTATGTGAACGTCTTTAGTAGACTCAACACTTCCGGATTATTTGGATGAAGTTAGGTTGAGCCTCGAATGCTCATCCATTTGAAAAGGGGTACGCATCCTGCCAACTGAAGGGACTGCCAGAGTATGGTACAGAGGTACTTCTCGCGCCTCGAGGAGTAGATGTGCTACTTTAGCTATTTATTACTGGCTGATGGTACACTTAAGAATGCAATTAGAGGATTGGCAGTAAGTACTGATGTGGTACACCCGCTTTTATTCGGGTGAAGCAAGTCAGCAAAGAACGCCCAAAGTTATTATTCTTCAGAAACCTGAAATGGACACTCGGCATATTTAAAAAAAAAATCGAGCTTTAAATATGACAATGACTGCAAGAAAGAGCGGCAAAATTCACCAATGTCAAGGGTCCTGACTCTCGTCACACGGTGCCATTGTCAGTACTAGTCTGGAAAACTAAAATTGAAATGAGCAGTTTAACGGAATTAAAAACAAACACGTGGAAGGAAGGAATATACACAATTGCCGGTTAACGAGCGTAGGTGGTGTGGTTAGAATGATAGATAATATGAAATTAACTCATGTGACAACCCTAAAAGCTTCCTAAATTAAGACGGTTCCATAATAGGTAAGGAGATAGTGACTATAATAATTATAATTAATATTTGAAGTTATGTCATTGAACCACGCCGTAATAGTGTGAAAACATTAGATAACTTCGACACGACCTTGTCGATCTCGAAGATGAATTAATCATCGCGAACTCAATACCTACACACACAGATACCCAAGCACTAACAATAGGACACCATACCGTTTAGTAAACCTAAACGGCGGCTGCACACGGCTTACAGATATCAGATCAGGTTTCGAGTTTCGAGTACACGTTACTTTTTTTTTTATGGAATAGGAGAACAAATAAGCGTACGGGACACCTGGTGTACAGTGATCACCGCCGCCCAGATTCTCTTGCAACACCAGAGGAATCACAAGAGCGTTGCCGGCCTTTTAGGAGTGTGTACGCGCTTTTTTTGAAGGTACCCATGTCGTATCGCCCCGGAAACACCGCACAAGGAAGCTCATTCCACAGCTTTGTAGTACGTGGAAGAAAGCTTCTTGAAAACTGCACTGTGGAGGACCGCCACACATCCAGATGGAGGGGATGATATCCTAACTTGTGGCATGTCGTACGAAGGTGAAATTCGGCGGCAGGAATCAGGTTAAACAGCTCTTCGGAACATTCCCCGTGATAAATGCGGTAAAAGACACACAATGAAGCGACGTCTGTACGCACCGCCAAGTGATCCAGCCGTTCACAGAGCACTGGATCTTACCTTGTATGCGGTCCATCAATTAGATTATGATATGTCTTATTTGTCCCTTAGCTAGAGTCAGGTTCGAGACTCGAAGGAGATGCCCTTTTGCTGTACGCTTATAACACAGCCGTTTCCAGCGCTACAGATCGACAGAATTGTTAAAAAATATTTTTGCTCCCACGATATCATGAATAAATTTAAACGGATTTCGAATTGATTTGGAACGAAATATGAAGTATCTTGTGACCATTTTTTTCTTTAGTGAGCTATAATCTTTTTGAATGGGTGTAGATTCTAACTTAATAAAAGTGATTAGAATAATAACGTTTAAATCTGAATAAAAACTATTTTTGGATTCGTTTCGATTTTGGATGGATGCACTTTCTATTATTTCATTGGTGATAGAAAAAATGAGTAATTAATGTTATCCCAAAACCTAAAAACCAAAGAACAAAAAGGTAGTAAGCTCTTATGCTATGTGAGGGATGTTAAGAGCTTATGCAATTAAAACCATTAGCGGCTCACGTTGTGAAGACAAATTAATTTAGTCGCGCAGTGATGAGAAACATTACTCTTACTAATACATGATCAAGGAACATTTTATAAATACGGGTCTTCTAACACTCGCTTCGTAACTCATTTTGAAGTGAGTTATGTGGAGGTAAGTAAAATATGATTAATAACAAAAAGTAATTAAGAATCCCAGGACCAGTTAGCTTACAAAATCGCTTTCTTAAAAGTCAGAGAATTAACAATTATTATTAAGGGAAATAATCACAGGGTTTTTTCTTTAGTTTTACTAGTATTATATTTGTATTTCAGAACTGCTTATATATGTCGTCTGTCGATCGTTGGATTGGCTACATCGTGATATGCCCGGGCACATCATGATATGCCGGCACATCATGATCTAGCCATCATACTCCAGCCATATCCTTCAACGCTTAACGTTTGACGATTTGGCCAGTTTAGAATAGTTTGGAAAGACCGAAGAGTCCCGCTGCATGGGCACCCTACTCTTTTTATTTGTTCAATAATTTAAAAATAAATATTAACATACAAACATTATAATATGTAATAAATCTACTAACTTCAAAACATAAAGACATGCGAGGAACACATTTCACTATAAATACACATAAACAAAGCGGAGAGTGCGAAGAGAGTGCCACCATCGGCGCGAAATGCAACAACTTCACGATCGGCCCAGTGATCAGCTGGGACTATCGATAAATACGTTGTTATGGTCGATCCACCAGAGTTTTTACTGGGCACATCGCGATATGGCTGATTGGCTGGCAAAATCACGAAGTGCCGGACGTTTCAAGAACTGCCCAGCCATATCACGATCTGAACAATCCAATGATCCGCGTCCAACATATTATATATTGGATTTTGACAACAACCGAACCACATAAACACATTAGATAACACAACATCCTGAATATGTTTTAGGCTTCTAAAAGAAGCTGTTTATTACGTATGTTACTGATATATTGCTGAATATGAATAAATATAACAATAAAAGTTGTAATATGCTAGTCTTTTTATTTCCCAGTGTCAGAGATTCAATGGACAGGCACCGAGGAGGAGTAAGATCATGGATCATCATCATCAGAAGATGGCCACGATCCTCAGTCACGAGGGAACATCAGAGAGAGAGATATCCCAATATTATTCTCTACTCACTATTACATGTATATATGTATTTATAATATATTCATAACGTCCAGCAAAATTAAAAAGTGTCCATAAATAACATTTTATAATAAAACTAAATATTATCTATAATATAGCAGAAAGAGAAACTTAATACAGATATTATTTTGACCTTTTCGTTGTAAGGCTTTTGATTATGTTAATTGAGAACTGTAATATAAGCCACAAGAACTCATTTCACTTTCACTGAAGACTTAGCTACGTGAACTTTAACTTTATCAAATTATTTTTGATTTAAATAATAATAAAAACTTTCCAATTCTGTCTATCTTATCAGTTATCGGAGGCGAATTTAACATCTGAATTTTATTGTAATAAAATATTATAACATTGGCGAGCATAGTGATTAGTTCTACTAAGGTAAGGGTCTAAGATTCTAATCTGCAAGTTGTGTATTATGAATATCTATCTTTATGTGAGTGTATTCAGTTAAATTATTATTATTAGTTTTCAGTTGTCGTTATAACTTTCTGATTCATGCTTGTTTTAAAGGGACTAGTTCATAGAATAGTAGAGTTTTTTGCTTATTTTTGGTGTATTCATGGCCTCAGCTTTATGTGGTCTATATGGGAAAATTTATTTGATTCAGCATTTCTACATTTGATATTTAGCTTGTTGCGTTGCTCATAATGAAATCCTTTACCATTCTTAGTATTGTATTCTGGTGAAAGGCAAGTCCCCCCGGTATTTTTTTTATAAAATATGTGTCCACTATGCACATTTAAGTTTCGTAAGTATATTGGATCATCCTCTCTCCTCTCTATAAACATTATTATTTCTATTACGATACCTATATTTTCCTCAGACCTTCTAGGTTTTTCTAAGGAGGACTTAATTAGGAGGCTTTTTATAAAATTGACCTAATTATTCTTTTTGTTGAACTCTCAATAGGTGTACAGACTTGGCTTATAGACTCTAGATTTTATCGAATCAAATAGTGGTCACTCATTATGATATGCCATCAAAATTTGTAATACTAGTTTGTATATTGTTCTTGTTTATGAATCCTACTTTTCTCCAGGAGATTCTCTTATAAAGAATACAATTATATGTCTTGGTATTCTTGGATTTCGCAACCTTTTCATTTGACTCCTGAGAGTCTAATAGGACTCCTTTTTGTGGTTTTACTTTCTCATGATTAGTTTTAATATGTCATACGGCATGATTTTAGATGGGCTATATGTAATAATTATCAATATCTTCTTCAATTACTAGAAAAAGTTTGAATGCGTATTCTATATTTAACCTCAAAAATATTGAAAATTATTATTAGCTTTTTGAAACTGACTTTATTCTATAAGTTCGTAAACACTTACATAATATTGATTTTCCGTGATGCCTTTACTTGTGGTTTTACAATTTTAATGTTTTTCTTTAATTCGATTCAAGCAAGGATTATAATAAGACTTTGTTAACACAAATTTGAAATTCAGTCTCGACTGAGTAGTACTCGTACTACTTTTCTATTATTTATCATATGATTTATAAATAAATACTATAATCATCATAATACTATACAAGTTATGCCATACAAGTTAAGGTTTAAATTCAATTGACATACACTAACATTAAAGTTTGTGAGTGTGTTTAATATGCTGAGTGGTAAGATTTACACGACCCTTGTGGATCAAGCCGAGCGCCGCCTTTGAGTTATCATTTTATTTGACTTTCACACATTATAGTCTAGGTTCTAATTAATTTGTATATTATGCTAATGATATTACTGATGAAGTAGTTATAAATAGTAAAGAACATCGGGGCTCTTAACAAATGTATTAATGTAATTTAAAATATAAATTCTGCTAACTTGTTTCACTCGGCAATTCCAACGATCCTCGTGCAGAGGCAAAAGCAATTATATTAATCCTATTATTTTTTTAAAAGTCGGACTTTGTAAAGTTTATAATTTTAGGAAATTAGTAAATAAACTAAAACCTTGAAAATCTCTTTCATATTCTAACACACAAAACACTAACTTCAAAAGTGTAAACAAGGGATTAAATTGGATTAAACATACAGCTCGTTCATTGAATATTACAGACTTGCTATATTGCTGTTTTTGTAAGATACAATAATTTTCGCATTTGCTATAGGAATATTTATCTGTGTTAATTGTTGGAGATTTAGTTTTCTTTCTAAAAATGTTGCACAAAGTATGTTCTTCATATTGTTGACTTGAATCATCATATGAATGTTTCATTTGGTTTATATAATGTATTTGCAGTAGGTACTAGTTGAAAAAGAGATATTTTTTTATTAGTATGTTAGAAACTTTTGGCATTTACCGGCATTTCACATACTTTTTTGAGGTTATATAATTCTATTTTGAGCTGTCACCATTTATTATAAATTTTCACCGTTTCGTACACTTATTTAACTCACATTTATAGGTATTTGTCACTTGAATCTAATTATCATTGATGTTTTATGGAGAGCAAAGCCAAATTGGCTTCGAAGAAACTGGGCGTCATAAATAGAATACGGCAATACTTGAAGCCGGCCCATATTCTAGTGCTGTAAATAGCGCAGGTCCGGCCACACATGGAGTCTTGCTCTCATCTCTGGTCTGGCGCACCCCAGTATCAGCTCGATCCATTTGACCGCTTGCAACGCAGGGCAGCTCGAATTGTTGGGGACCTAGTGCTCTGTGAACGGCTGGATCACTTGGCGATGCGTAGAGACATCGCCTCATTGTGTGTTTTCTACCGCATTTATCAAGGGGAGTGTTCCGAAGAGCTGTTTCACCTGGGGGCCTACTTCCGAATTCCACCTTCGCATGACACACCACAAGTTAGGATATCATCCCCACCATCTGGACGTGTGGCGGTCCTCCACAGCGCGGTTTTCAAGGAGCTTTCTTCCAGGTACTACAAAGCTATGGAATAAACTTCCTTGTGCGGTGTTTCCGGGACACAACATGGGTACCTTCAAAAAAAGCGCATACACCTTCCTTGAAGGCCGGCAACGCTCATGTGTTTCCTCTGGTGTTGCAAGAGAATTTGGGCGGCGGTGATCACTTAACACCAGGTGACCCGTACGCTCTTTGTCCTCCTTTTCCATTAAAAAATAAAATAAAAAATCTTAATGAGTATTGATTGTAAATAGAACAATCAATCATACAATGGTAGAGTTGTATGTGCATAAAATATCTACTATGAATGGTGATGCCGCCCTGGCTCAGTGCCAGATATTCTTTGTTGTACTCTCACTAAACAACCACCGGTCCGCTACTCTACGTAATTTTAGTTATATCGATAAATTTATTTTGATGACTTGCTAATTTGGAGTTTTTTTATGGATGAAGATGAGGTCAAAATGATCATCTGATGTTATGTGATCATCGCCGTCCACAATTTCTAGCAACGCTAGAGGAATTACAGGAGCGTTACCGACCTTTTAGAAAACAATTCGCGCTTTTTTTGAAGGCACACCATGTCGTATCGTCCTGGAAACATCGCACAATTCCTTGTGCGGCCTATTCCGAAGCTTGGTTGTACGAGGAAGAAAGTTCTTTGAAAACCGCACTGATTTCTATCCAATAATGAGCTTGCGATCAATGTAATTTTTCATACATCTTTGACCTCGTTGGTGTACGCGATTACTTAACTGGAACTGCTTGACAGCTCAAAATAAATAGTACCTTGTAAACATATAGAACCTTAAGCCATAAGACGTGACTGTGGTCGCACTAAGTCACTGACCTGACTTTACAATTATGTATTTTCAAAGTGTATTCAAAGACAATTTTTATATTTATTATCATCTGTTCTTCTCCATTCCGTCTTTTAAGCCAGGGAATTTATAAAGTAATTTTTTTTTGGAGAGGAGGAAAATACATTTATGTATCGAAAACCCCGAAACAGGGCCCATATTATATATTTGTTAGTGTGCAGTCTAGATTCCCTTCAAAACCTATAAATCTTTCGCCTTTTTAAACTTATAAAGTACCTACCACATTTTATAAACAGAAAGTTACATTGGACAGTCGTATAGAAAGTAGCCAATAATCAGTTAAAATTTAACTTAAGATCGTGTTTTAGTAACAATTAATAGAAGTCATTTTAAATTCCAAAATCATCTCCACATTCCAAACCAAATAACATGAAGATGTTATTATTAATATAATGTTATAATACATGAAATATGGTTCATAGCATTCAATTCATTTCCAACAATAATAGCAATATTTTGTATATTAATACTCAAATATAGTAACGGAAAGAGTTTAAACGTATATTTTTTTATAATAAGCAATATTTTTATGATAAACATTAAAAAATATTATAGAAGTAGGCGTTACTTTGCGGAAATCCATAATTAACACTAAAGAAAACTTAAATCATTTGTTTGATAAACATTATTCAAAACAAAAATATATAAAGGGTGTTATAAAAATATCCGTAAAGCCGAAAAAGGGTTAAAAGGTCAATTGGCAATATCTGCAAAACCTGGTTTATCCCAAAAATAACATTAAAGCAAAGCTTTATGAAACCATCAATACACATGCCAAAATGCACAAGAATCCTGCTAAAGCTGGTTCAATGGGTACTATTGAATTTGTCAAAAGACGACTCGAAGCCCGGCTTTGAAGCTGCCTCATTAACTCAAAGTGTTTCTTTGTTAGATGCCGCAATATTTCTCGGATATCCCCAGAGAATGAAATTTAATATAACGAAACCAATAACAATGGGGAGTATAAAATATCAATGATATTCTAATTCTCAAAGCGTTTTGAAATTATCTGTACTTTGGACTGTTTAATAGGAGTTAAAGCATGAAATTGCCGTTTTATCTTAAAATTTTCAAACATTTTTGTGAAGTAATAATATATTTACTAAGAAAGAAGAAGAAAGAGAGAGAAAAATCATTTATTAAATGTTGTCGAAATGACACTCATAAACGTCAAAAATTTTACCATCACTTAGGAAGATACATAAGTATCTAATAATACGATAATTTCGAAGCTTCAGTGAAAAGAAGTGGTATGAAACTCATTGCCTCTCTTTTTAATCTTTATTTACAGCTTCAGCATTTTATACAATGTATGTAAAGTGATGTATCAAAATTACACAAAAATTTTGACTTGTTTAAGTTTAAAAAAAAAGAAAAGAAGTGCTCATTAAAAAAAACCCCAATCGAGTAACGAGTGTATCAATTCACATATAATATAACATTATTTGCGCAATGAATACACGGGTAGAACTACATAACAGTAATCATAAAAAAATAATTCAAAAATAAAAACGTATAATCAATTTTCCACAACATAATTTCGGAGCAACCTGTAAGTTACTACCTACTTCGTGTCATCTTGAACAAAACGTTAGGGTGATTTAAATATATACGGCCTTACAAATAAACTTGGTATAAAGTTATAACTAAGCATAAACAAAGAATATGCAAAATGTTTACAATATCGTTGACAACACTGTCAATACAATGATAATTATGAAGTTTTCCGAATGACAAGCTGCCTTGCAAATAAACGCGGGAATCGTTATATGCCCGAATTAAGCAATCGTAAGCAAAATGTCTAATTGTAAACATTAGTTATAACTATTTACCAATTTTATTTCTAAGGCAGATAATGTTTTTGTTTGTATATTTCAAAATTTAAATTATCTTATTTAATTTTTAGATTTTTTTTTAAAGATGAGGTGTACCTGGTGATCTAAATGAATTGGGATGATGTGTTATAAGCAGGAATAATAAGCGTCGTACTTACTGGCGAACAAATTCTATATAATCCGGAAAAATCTAGAAGACACGTAGCTAATACAAATAATTATAAGTAGCGCCACACTTTCAGAAAGGTAATGTTGATCATAAAACACTGGGGATAAAGTAATACAAACCTCATATAATTAATTTCTCGCTCCGTAGCTCTCCGTTCGCTCGATCGGCAGTATTGAGTGCAGCACAAGGCTTAACCGGATTATCGTATGTGCCGACGATATATTACGAAAGTTTTCTCCGATCCCATAGCGACTTGTATAGCTGTACTACAAGTAGTTCGTAAAATTTTTGTTTAATTAATAATATTACCAGTTATATTATGTTCTTTAAAAATGCCTGTAAGCAGTAATAAAACTGTATTATCTTTAAGTAAAGTAATTTATTTATTTTGCGCTCCGACTTCTTTTGGAGGTAAACCTTGCTCTTTTTAACAGCATATATACAATGGCTACTGGCTGTGCTGATTGAACGCTATCACTGTCTCTTCAGAATTGGTAAAAGTGAAACTTCTCATCATATGTTTGATTTTGGGAGAAAATACAGAAATAACAGGGTGCTAGGCAAGGGCAATGACATAGTTTTGTTAGCCGTGTGTGAAGAAGCGTTACATGATGTTGGAGAACGCGGCTTTTTGGTCGTCTTTCGCGAAGTTTTTTTGACACCATGGGTAAATAAATGGTAGAATACCAATCGGCATTAACACTCTTTTGATCTTCAAGTGGAATTGTGCAGATGGGACCCGTAACTGAGGAAAAAAATGCGATCATTTTTTTACCAACATCATTTTCTTCCCGCCTGCCTCACTTTTGTAGGTTTGTTCTCATTTTCAAACACCCATTCACAAGATTGCTGTTTTTTTTTCGGGTTCAAAACAATAAATCCACGTTTCGTCTCATGTGACTATGCTATAAACAGCATTAGAATGTCCGTGGTCGTTCTTCATTAGCATCTGTGAGCACCATTCCACGTGAGCCCGCTTCTGCTCCGCTGTCAGTTCATGAGGGATCCAACGACTACAAAGTTTCCGAACTTTCAATTCTTCGTGTAAAATTTTCTGAATTTGGCTCATACCAATCCGCAATAGTGCTCGAATTGTCTCATAGGTAATCCGCGGGTTTTCTTCAATTAGCCACTTAGCAGTAGCCACATTATTTACGTTGACGGCAGTTGAAGGCCGCCCTGCACAAAATTCGTCATGTAATGAAACCCGAGTTATCTCAAATTCAGCAAACCATCGCCTCACGGTGCTCAAGCAAGGTGCTTCTCTCCCAAAAGCATTTTGAAGACGAGCGGCACAGTCTTGCGGAGAGAAAGAACTTTTAAAATCATAAAAAATCGTCGCTCTAAAATCTTTTCGACTTAATTCAATTTTCGATGCGTACGTAGAACTTTGATATGTGATAAAAAACAATAGACAAATGATTTCCCGCCAATTATTTTCTTTTATTACTAAGAAGGTTACAACGTTTCATAAAATATAACATTCGAAATTCAAATAGTTCCGATTAGCTAGAAGTGCAAAACTTTTAGTGTGCCCCATGTACAAGAAAACGACAATTTCATATTTTAATACCTATTAATAGCACAGAAATTAATAATAAAAGGCGTATAAAAGTATTATTATCAAACTGTTTTTCATTAATACTCTCAAACTCGCCACCTATGATACAGGATTATGATAATATCAGGAAATCCGTGATGATATTGAGGATGTAACGGCAGCGTATACATTAATTAGTTGGCAAGCTGCCCTATGCACAAGCGATCGGGGCTTGGCTTAGGCTAGAAATTGTGCACTTTATTTTTTATCTAGAATAATATTCTATTCAAACAAAACAAATCTTATAAATATATTTACAATACTATGAGTACATAGAATTAAAACTATCATTACGTGGAAGCGTACCAAGAATACTGACAGCATTTCCACATTGGATAGCTAGGCTGATCCGTTGACCGAAATAGCTGCCAGCGCTTGGGCTTCCAGTAGCCTTATTGAGGCGCGAAGATAGTCCTTTGAATATTCTCCGTGCCTCTGGGCCCCTTCCACGGGCCAAGTGAATTTTTTATTTTGTGTGTATTACGAGGACAAACGAGCATACGGGTCTCGTGTTAAGTGATCACTCCCGCTGGTATTCTCTAGCAACATGAGAAAACAGAAGTATAACCGGTTTTTTTGGGTCGATAAAGGAGCTCTTTTTTAAGGTACCTTTGTCGTATCGTCCTAGAAACAAGCAACACATTCAGAAGCTAAGTATGATATTCAAGTCTGTGGCTTGTTGTATAATGGTGGAATTCGGTCGATATAAAACGATTGTTTGAAAGTTTTTTTTTATGTCTTATATCCTTCGCTTTTAACCAAAAATAAGTCCAGTATATTATAATCATAGACAGAAGAAATTAACATTTTATTCAAAACTAAATGATATTTCTATATAATTAATCACTAAGTATTTTTCGAATTGCAGCACACGTAAGAATCGCGTTTTATTTAAAACTGAATTAATCCAGAACGAAAGCAGTTTAAAGCGCTGTAAACTGCTTTGATCCGGATCGCATTCCAAAAAAACAGCTCGTTTGGAACAAGAGCTTACGTATAGAAAGAAATATTATAGACACGCAAAAGGTGGAAGTTGGTTTTGTTTGACGCAGCTCGAGCTAGATATTACTGGTTTTTATAATGTTTCATAATTGAAATAATAACTATTATTTTATATCACGGCTGAGACACTCATCCGGATAGTAATGAATTGATTGAGGGTGACCTGGGCTCAAATTAAATCAAAACTTTATTTACACTTTATTAATGTAGGTGAAGTAAAGGACACTTATGAATGACAAAAAAAAATCTTATTGAATCTACTGCTACTTCGTAAAGGGTTCAGCTAATGAGAAGAAGTAGCAAGAAACTAGTGGGAGGCTCCTTTGCACAGGAAGCCAGCTAGATGATGGGTACCACAACTGTGTCTATCTCTGCCGTGAAGCAGTAATGTGTAAGCATTACTGTGTTTCGGTCTGAAGGGCGCCGTAGCTAGTGAAATTACTGGGCAAATGAGACTTAACATCCTTTGTCTCAAGATGACGAGCGCAATGATAGTACCGCTCAGAATCTTTGATTTTTTCAAGAATCCTGAGCGGCACTGCATTGTAATGGGCATGGCGTATAATTTACCATCAGCTGAACGTCCTGCTAGTCTCGACCCTAACAATTTC
>CATIXQ010000008.1:14882520-14952111 GCA_949711755.1 Leptidea juvernica
TTTTCAAGAAAAACCAAAATAAAAGTCTACCCTCCCCCCTCCCTAATATGTTAATGGGGGGAAACGCCTACAATTTGTTTCTGGCATTCGCCGGCCGCTGCCGCGGCACGCTACGCTCGGCTCGTGCGTTGTTTTCACTGTTCTAACATAACCTAACCTAACCAATTTTAAAGTGATTGGGATAGAGAAAATAAGGATGGAAAGTGAAAGACTCAAGTAGTTTTTTTGAAGAGTTATTGTTATGACAATTGGAATATTGTGGTGTTGTTTAATAATAATGACGTTTAATGTTGTGAATGATCAATCTATATATAAAAATGAATTGCTGTTCGTTAGTCTCGCTAAAACTCGAGAACGGCTGGACGGATTTGGCTAATTTTAGTCTTGAATTATTTGTGGAAGTCCAGAGAAGGTTTAAAAGGTTGAATAAATATGAAAATACTCGGAATCAAATAAAAACAACAATTTTGATTTTCCTTTACCAGTCCCCCGTCGTTCAGAAATCAAATAAAAATAATAGTTTAAAATGAATAACTAATTAGAAGTTTTATTTCTTTCTAACTTTCTCAGGAGGTAAAAAATGAAATTTCTAAAACACGGGTAATTACATTTAAATAAGATTCCTTTTGTTTGTTTTTAGTTTATTTTATACAAAAATTTAGGTCTTTTATTGAGGCATTGAGGCACTACGAAGTCTGCCGGGTCAGCTAGTAATTAATAATTATGATGGATGCTATTTTATCTAGTATTGCATTGTAGATTAATGAAACGAAAGTTATAAAAAAGAGGCCAGTTCGATTGTATTTTAAATTTATCCTTCACTGAAAAGCAGAAGTAAACTTAACAACGAAATATAATAAGTTTTCATTTTATCACTTTTATGTATGTAAATGTTGAAAAAAATTTACACAAAGGAAAGATTAAGAAATATATAGCTTTCCCCTACTTCTCTTCTATTGAGCGTGTATATAATTATGTTGAGTATGTACATAAAGAACCCTACTAAAAAGAAATAAAATTTCATCGTTTTAATTTGGGCGTGCGCGTGTTATGTTTGTGAATCATGGAACTGTTACATTATATGATACATATTTAACTTCATATTCTTAGCTAGCAAAATAAAACAGTACTTTCATAAATATTACGAATAAAACATGTATGTCATTTCCAAGCAGTCTTGCTTCGTGACAGGTTGACAAAATACTGGAGCTAAAGGATCAGAGAGAATTCAATAAACGCATACAGGAAGAAGAGCTTCTGTTCAAGTATATTCATCCAATTCCGAAGAAATTTCCTCATAGTATGGGTGGTGTAGCATACAAGCGGGTAGTGACTCCTCCTGACTGGGTTCTGGACTACTGGCACCCATTGGAGAAGGCTCAGTACCCTGAATACTTCAAGAGCAGGGAGCAACGTAAAAAGGAATATTTGGCTATTTGGGAGAAGGAACATGGTAAGCCTGGGTCTGATGAGAAACATCATTAATTTGTAAATAGATACAGTATCACTGTTGACTATAGAAAATATTATCAATTAATAATAACTAGCTGGCCCGGCAAACGTTGTTTTGCCATATGATTTATTTTTAGAGTTAGACCGTTTCCTTTACATTGCAACATTACTTTACTTTATTTTTCTAAAATAGAAGAATTTTTCTACAGTAAACGTAGCCTAAGTTACTCCTTCTATCATCCATCACCTATCTGCCAATAAAGTCCCGTCAAAATCGGTCCAGCCATTTCAGAGATTAGCCGGAACAAACAGACAGACAAACAGACAAAAATTAAAAAAAAGTTATTTTTATACAACCGTATATATATTCATAAACATGTAGTAAGAACCGGTTATTTCAATATTACAAACATACACTCCAATTTTATTTATAAGTATGGAAGATGTATAGATGAATAGTTGGTGCAACTTTACAAGGTCCTGTCAAAAATATTTATTATTGAGTTCCAGATAACTCAGAATTTCCATCGAAAACCACAATTAATTAGTTCAATTAATACCTTACAGAACAGATTAAAAACAGAACAAGTTGAAGCTTACATTCAATCAGGGAAATTGTTCGCAATATAAACTCCAAAATAAACTTTTCCAATTCAGAATTGAAGAGATTAACAGAGTGTATGAAATATTGCTCCTCGATTAATCGATTTGAGTATTCCATTACATTGATGTGACAAACTGGGCTGGGCGAAATATACGTTATATTTTTTTTAATATAAAAATCTATCTCTCATTATTATCCTTCATTAGTTTTTTGTTAGGCTATAGATTTTTTTAATACACAAAAACAAACAAAATAAAAAAATTGTATGACAAGAACGACGTGGCAGCCTTTAAATAAAAAAAAGGTTCAAATAGAACTCTACATTTTATTTGAAATTAAGAATATACAAATGATTTGAATTTTTGTTTGTCTTTAAACAATTGTCAAAAACAACAAACAAATACGAGTCTCGTGCCAGATTTTGGCGAGACAACACGTCCTGAAGATGCCTCGTGTAGAGGTGACACACCTGTCGAATTGTTTAAAGACAAATATTGGCGGAATTAACACTAAAGAAAACTCAAATCATTTATATAATTATAGATTTCCGCAAAGTAACGCCTACTCCAATAAATTTTATTAAGAAAATAGTTTTTTATTATTATAATTTTAACATTAGACCCTGGTTTCCAAAAGGTTATTGCTATATATTCAACTCTAAAATTAACTAATTGATCAAGTCAATTTGTAATGTTTTAAAGTACCCTCACTTCTGGGATCAAATTTATTACACAAAAAATCTGAGCCAACCGTTCCAGTTGGAGTGGCGCTAGCACGGAACGCGAGAGGTCACGGGTTCGAGTTCTGCACTAAATTTTGTTTTCAAATTTTATTTGTGGAATAATTGCTTAAGTGTCAAATTTCATGCTAAGTATCAACCGGGTTGCTGGAAGGATGATTAACTTCTTTGATTTTGTCATTGTGTCAAGTAACAGAGATGTCACAATTGTACATATTGGTATCTTCAACACTGATGAGGCCATGATCACAGATTAAACTTTTGTCAAATGTATTGTTTGTATTCAGCTGAATGTTAATAATGTTTGTTCACGTTATTTTGCTATTTTCTGTTCAAATATTAATTGCTTAGATATATCAAACACGTTAAACAGGAAAGGTTAGTTAGTTTGTTAGGAGCTAAAAGTTTATCTATTTTTATGACAATAATGGACGAGACAAACAGGACTTTTAGCTGATAGTAATTGATACACCATGCCCATAACAATATAGTACGGCTCAGAATTCTTGAAAATCCCAAAAATTCTGTTCGGCACTACAATTGCGCTCGTCTCTTTCAGACATAAGATGTTAAGTCACATTTGCCCAGTAATTTCACTAGCTACGGCGCCCTTTCGACCGAAACACAGTAATGTTCACACATTACTGCGTCCCGGCAGAAATAGGCGCCGTTGTGGTACCCATAATCTAGCCGGCATCCTGTGCAAAGGAGCCTCCCACTGGTAACTGTACAGTTTGTATAGTTACCCATAACGAAGTTATGTATAACTTTGGAAACTTCACTGGAGAAAGTGTTACTTTTAAGTTATGTTTCTGTCTACTTTTTTATACTGCACATTAATAAATAACTTAGTAAGTTTTTAATAAGTTTTATGTCATTATAAGTTATATTTCTATAACATTTAATACTACCCTGCCTCAATAGTACCAAGACAAACCGTAATTTCTGCTGTCAGTGTTCAGTGAAAGTCCTTTAGATTTAATAGATATTAAGCTTCGCAGACTCGGGTTGCGGCAAAGAGAACCTTTGTCAAAGTGAACAGACGTTAAACCATCCCGGATTACCTCACCTGAAGGATTTGAATCCTTAATTGATATGTTTTATTATCCAGTACGCATGATTAGTTACTTATAATTAAGGTGCATCCGCTATTACTACTACTGTTCTCAATAACTTTTGATTTTACATTTACTTTTTGACTTACTCGTGCAAGGCATTGACTATTTGACGTTTGAGTATTTTTGTTGCATCACTTTACATACATTGTAATTGAAATGATTTGTAAAACGATGAAGATTTAAAAGAGCAATGAGCAATGAGTTTTCTGCCAATTCTTCTCTTTAAAGCTCAACCTATTACGTAGAGGAAAAGTAAATTTTTGACATTCATAAGTGTCATTTCCGTGACCTACATGAATTATGTGATTTTGATTTGATAGTTCTCCTTCATAGATTTCGCTTACGTAGCAACTATTAAATCAGATTCAAAATTATAAAGATTTAAATTATTTTGTTTAAAGCAATAATTCATGTACGCACAGATATAGTGGTTGCTTTTCAATAGAAGTGAAAGGGGGTGACATTTTAAGGGTTTTTTTTTACGAAGTTTGGTGTAGTTTACATTTTTATGCGCCAAGCACAATGAAATTTTACTAAATTGTTTTGGGGGTCCCCAATAGACTAATATATGAATAAAAAGTCTCGCCACACGGTGAATTCGTGAAATAGGGTTTGTCGTGTGACAAATAAAACGCCCTATTCGGTTCAGTACATAGACTGCCCGTGATTCCTCCGAATTCCTCTCCACGGCTCTGAATTGCCTTTTAGGCTGCTTTGATTGCGCCCATTTCCCTAGAAAAGCTGTGCTACCGGCAAAGACGAGGTTTTTAGTCGGAGTATCGGTGGCGGTGTATCTCTTTTTTTTTCTAAAAGGACGAGATGAGCCGGACGTTCAACTGATAGTAATTGATACGTCCTGCCCATTACAATGCAGTGCCGCTCAGGATTCTTGAAAGACCCAAAAATTCTGAGCGGCTAATAACTGCGCTCGTCATTTTGAGACATAGGAGTAATATGTCAAGTCTTATTTGCCCAGTAATTTCACTAGCTAAGGCGCCCTTCAGACCAAAACACAATACTGCTTCACGGCAAAGAAGCCACCCTCCCACTCTCTAAAAACAAAAACCACTGACCCTTAAAAAGGCAATTTGAAATGAGCATCTAAACAGCAAACTTAATTTAACGTCACTTTATTTGACATAATTATTACTCGACTTCGGTTCACTTAATAACTTTATCAATTACTCATTTCTGCGTCACAAGACGCGATGAATCCTCGCAGTTTGGAGAGATGATAATCATATTATATGGTTTGAATATTATTATAGGTAGGTTATACACACATATAGATACTTGGGTATATGTTTATACAGAATGTAAATAAATCTAAAAAAAAAAAACAAAAAGCAAAAAACTAGAAAAGAATATATATAATATAGCGTTTTATTCAAAATAATTATAAACGTTTGACTGAATTGAACTACAATCTCTACACATAACAGAAATGTGTTATGTGTACAGATAGATGATGAATTATTTTAACCAAAACGGACAATTAATAAATGAAAGACTTTTAATACGAATAACAGCTTGGATCATATACAAATGAGCCACGGGATGCTTTCCTTTCTTCAATTAGCTTATATTAATGTTTACTTACCTAAGGTCAATCTTTGGAAACGTTTCTAACGTAGAATTTCATACTTAATTCAATAACAAACACAACAAAAACGAAAAACTAAAAAGAAATGAAGAGAAACAATTTAAACCAAATTTCTTTTTTGTAAATAATAAAGAAAGATACTATTTTAAAATGTTAATTTCGAGAATTTATGCAGAAAATTATCAAAAAGGTATGAATTTTGGAGAGATGTCTTGTATCTTATTTTACTGTCTAGATTTGTTGAATCTCTAATGAATGAAATATAACTATATATACAGCGTAAAATAAGAATATACAATACCCAAATGATAAGACAACGCACATGGACATTTTTTTTGTAATTTATGGCAGAGGATATCCCTATAGTTTATGGCAATAAAGTTAAGGCAAGAATACAGTTTTTGTATAATATTTTTCGCACTACTAAGCTGTTGAATGAGCTTCCTTGTGCGGTGTTTCCGGGACGATACGACATGGGTACCTTCAAAAAAAGCGCGTACACCGTCCTTAAAGGCCGGCAACCCTCTTGTGATTCCTCTGGTGTTGCAAGTCGATTCCTCTCGTTTGTCCTCCTATTCCATATAAAAAAAAATACAGTTTTCGTATAATATTTTCTATTGCTACGTCACTGATTACGTGACTACACATGAGTTATGACAAAGTATTCACTTAAAAAGAAAATTTAATATTAATTAATTTGTATTTAATTCAAAGGAGTTCTCTACAAAATTTTAATTTATGTCCGGTCGAGATTTGAGGTTGGGAATGCTCTAGCACTTGTCAAATGAAACAGATATTATAGGTCCATTATAAATTGTTTGAAGTTTACTGATTGATTAAAATTTGTCAGTTATATTATAAATTATATTCCATAATAAATTCAAAACAGGTTCTTGTTTAGATATAGGTTTCAAGTAGAAAGCAACACACTGTTTATGAGTTTTAAGAAAAATGTAAAGGCAGATACATAAAAGTTACAAAAACCATTGTTAAGGGATCTTTCAAGAACTGCTAGATGACTTGGCGTTGCGTAGAGATGTCGATTAATTGTGTGTCTTCTACCACATTTATAGCGGTGAGTGTTCCGAAGAGTTGTTTGACCTAGAAATTCCACCTGTTCGCACGACGCGCCACACATTAGGGAATCATCCCCACCATCTGGATATGACGTTCCTATACCGTGCGGTTTTCATTGAACTTTCTTCAAAGTACAATCAAGCCGCGGAATGAGCTTCCTAGTGCGGTGTTTCGAAGATAATACGATATGGGCAACTTCAAAAAAGCGAGTATACCTTCCTTAAAGGCCGGCAACACTCCTGTGATTCTTCTAGTGTCGCAAGAGGATGTGGGCAGCGGTTATCACTTAACATCAGGTGACCCGTACGGTCGTTTGTCCACCCTTCCATAAAAAATGTCTATACAATTAATAAAATCCCAATCTCTTTCTAAATAAATATATTTCATATACACGTTATATCGATCAATAACTGCTGTTTCATTATATATACCAATTTAATTATTACCGAAGTTTAAGACCTATGAATATTGAATCCCGTAAGTTGTTTAGAGTGAGTGAGTGAAGGAGTGACATCCCAAGTCAATTTCCTAATAATAAATTTATTTAATTTGGCGTTATTTTGCGGAAACCCATAATTATTCTACACGAGGCATCTTCAGGAGATGTACTCGCCAAATGTGTGTAGAGGTGAAATACGTGCTGAAGTTGTGAAAGACAATACCTATCCGAAACTCAAGAAAAACTCATAACATTTGGATAATATGCAATCATTAAGGTTGGGCAGGTTATCAACTAAAAAATAGATCCTGTAGATGGCGCCACAACCTGAGAGTTGAACAAACTTACCAAGATTTACGGAACACTCGGATAGTTAGCTTAGTTGGTATGAGCGCTGTGGCGTATCCCGCAGGCGCGGGTTCGAGTCCCTCATCGTCCATAAATTTTAGTACCAATTAGATTTGTATACTTAATCACAGGATTGAGGTAGATCACCTAAAATAACAAATTCTTTAGTTTCATTATATTCTAGTTTATCACATTACATAACTAATGTAAAAAGTAGATGCAACCAACTGAAAACAATTAGTAAATGGTGATAAGACGACATACAATCCCCAAGTCATCTTCATTAGTACCTAAGCTCCCTGCGGGTCTCATCGCCTCCGCTCCGCCTCGTGACTTCAGTAATTATTATGAAAGTTATTTAGATAATGAACTAAGGGTAAGTTTTAATTGTGTAACCGATCTCTCAGACAAACTCCATCAACTTCTCGCCAAACCCATTAACCTCATTTATATATTCATATCAAAATGGATTTTTGTGTTTATGTTATTGTTTCACTGCAACACATTTCAACCGTTCATTATAAAAATTGGCGTGCATATGTATTTTTTTGTATAAATTATTGTGCTTTTCTCCATCTCCCTTGAAGGTTGTCCCAGTTTTCTGGATTTTCCCCCACAAATCAGATCTATTAGTTTTAAACATAATAAAGTTTTATCCCTCAACACGTAGATAGGGTTGTAGAAATAAGTTTCTGAGACCTGCATATAATATAAGGTTTGATTGTAAATTGCTATAATAAGTAGATTATAAGTAATTTTATATATATTTTCAATAGTTAATACATAAATTTGATTTTTTTTTTCGAGGGTGTCAAAATACATTGCGGTGTACCTTGCAGGCCACCTCACATTACGTTTGCGAGGACTGCTGTGGGCTGCTCACAATTAATATACATAAAGCGCCAAGTGGCTAATATACTCACCTGAGAACTGGTCAGTTCTTTCCTGAGTCGAGCAGCATTTCACGTGGCATGAGCGCAGACAGTTTTTAAGAAGATGTGAAGGACAGTAGTTTTAACCACGTGCGATAATGACATATGTGATGCGATTATGCGAAGCACCGCATGGGCAGTATACATATGTAGGTACCAGCACGGAAACTAAGCCTTGCTGATAATATACTCACCTACACGTGCGTACACTTCATTGATAGCAATAGGGTTGTCAGGTTATTTCTAACCGACTTTAAAAAAGGAAGAGGTTCTCAATTCGACTGTATTTTTGGAACGAAGTTCCTTATGGGGCGTTGCGGAGCGTAAAAAAGTAAAAAGCGTAAGATTTTTATGTATAGTGTATGTATGATGGCTATACAGTGTCTAATGCAGTATTACTGTATACATGATGACTGTTATGTAGTATTTAAAAAAAAATAATTGAATGTTTTTCTTGGAATATAATTTTTTGTTTTTTTTTTTTAAGTTTCGTTAAAATATTTTGTTTGAATTATTGACGGGAAACATTGAAATATTTGTTTTAAACGTTGTCCTTTGAAGTCGCACTTCTACCACAGTCTTAAGAAACTCTTTCCTGCAGTCATCCCACGAACATATTGTTTAGACGGGGAAATTATTGTTTTCGTGTGTGTCAATTAAGGACAATTGATGTCTTTTATGAGAAACAAAATGGTGGATATGACATTTTCAATAAATCGTGATATAAAGTTTCGGAAGTTTCGGTGAACACACAATTTTATTTCAAAGGTCCAGCGTTATCGGCTGCAACACCCTCGAGAATCATGAAAACAACACCCGTGATAAAAAAGTTGATAATTGAATATAGCTCCTACTTGGATTTTCATTTTGACAGCACTGTTACTTTTATCATCCTCAAAAATTATGAAAACGACACCCATGACAAAAAATTGTCATTTTCTTGCAGCCGCCTTCTTGGATTTACAATTTGATAGAACTATCAGTTAAGCACCCTTAAAAACCATTAAAAAAAGTAATGATG
Organism: Leptidea juvernica; assembly: GCA_949711755.1. Taxonomy (NCBI): domain Eukaryota; kingdom Metazoa; phylum Arthropoda; class Insecta; order Lepidoptera; family Pieridae; genus Leptidea; species Leptidea juvernica. The sequence goes on from CATIXQ010000008.1 coordinate 14,891,854, forward strand.
CAAAAATTGACAATTTAATTAGGCCGTGATCTTGGAATTACATTTTAACAGCACTATCAATTTCAACACCCCAGAAAACCACGAAAACGACACCCATAATACAAAAATTGTCAATTTCATGAAGCCACCATCTCGGAGTTACATTTTGACAGCACTAGCTGGTATTGGTTTAAACACCCACGAAAACCATGACAAAACACATGTAGGTAACTAACTATTTTTTGTCCAAAATAAATTAATATAAAAACATCCTTGAAAACAAAAATACACTCATAAAAAATTATAATCAATATTGCAGCCGCCATCTCATTATCACGAATTTATAATAATCGATTTCACGGACTTATAATTCGAATAATAATAATATAACAATAAATCATTCTTATATACTATACTACTTTGTATTTGAAGTATTAAGTTTAGTATATAAAAATATGTACATATCTATATTTAAAGAGACTCGTGCCTGCAGTCAAACTGTCAGAACAGTTTTGCAGGGTTTTGTTAACATTTGAATCTTTTAATTTAATAAATGAATAAATAAAAAATAGTGTAAAAAACGAAAACCAGAGTTTTGATGGAGCCGAGTTCAAATAGCCGTATACCACGCAATACGCTGGCATTTTTAAAAAGATCGCAGAAACAAATACCAACGTGACATTCGTCTTGACGCGAAAATGAATTTTTGTATTTATGTTATTGTTTCACTGCAACACATTTCAACCGAATATGTATATGTATTTTTTTTGTAATAATTATTGTGTTTTTCTGCATGTCCCTTCTAGGTGGCGTTGCAGCATATAAAACCGCACCTGACAATGCGAGGTTTTCCCAGTTTTCTGGATTTTCCCCCACAAACCAGATCTATTAGTTTTAAGCATAATAAGGTTTTATCCCTCAACACGTAGATAGGGTTGCAGAAATAAGTTTCTGAGACCTACATATATAAGGCTTAGTTGTAAATTGCTATTATAATTAGTATTTTTAATAGTTAATACAGAAACTGATTTTTTTTTATTGAGGGTGTCAAAATAGATTGCGGTGTAATGTGAGGTGGCCTGGATGGCCAGCTCAAATGCGTTTGCGAGGAATCTGCTGTGGCCTGCTCACAATTAATATACATAATGCGCCAAGTGGCTAATATACTCACCTGAGAACTGGTCAGCTCTTTCCTGAGTCGAGCAGCATTTCACGTGGCACGACCGCAGACAGTTTTTAAGAAGATGTGAAGGACAGTAGTTTTAACCACGTGCGATAATGACATATGTGATGCGATTATGCAAAGCACCGCATGGGCAGTATACATATGTACCAGCATGGAAACTAAGCCTTGCTGATGATATACTCACCTACACGTGCGTACACTTCATTGATAGCAATAGGGTTGTCAGGTTATTTTTAACCGACTTTAAAAAATTACGAGGTCCTCAATTCGACTGTATTTTTGGAACGAAGTTCCTTATGGGGCGTTGCGGAGCGTAAAAAAGTAAAAAGCGTCAGATTTTTATGTATAGTGTATGTATGATGACTATACAGTGTCTAATGCAATATTATTGTCTACATGATGACTGTTACGTAATATTGTTAAAAAACATTTTAATGAGACTAAATTTTTTTGGATATTTTTATACAAAATGGTGGATATGATATTTTCAATAAATCGTGATATAAAGTTTCGGAAGTGTCGGTGAAAACACAATTTTATTTCATAAGTCCAGCGTCCAGCTGCAACACCCTCGAGAATCATGAAAACAACACCCATGATAAAAAAGTTGATAATTGAATATAGCTCCTACTTACATTTTGACAGCACTGTCACTTTTAGCATCCTCAAAAATTATGAAAACGACACCCATGACAAAAAAGTTGTCATTTTCTTGCAGCCGCCTTCTTGGATTTACAATTTGACAGAACTATCAGTAAAGCGCCCTAAAAAACCATGAAAAAAACTAATGATGTAAAAATTGACAATTTAATCAGGCCGTGATCTTGGAATTACATTTTGACAGCACTTTTTTTTTTGAGAGGAGGAAATACGGTTACGTATTTACGACCCGAAACGGGGCGTAATATGTCGGACTCGAGTGTCCGCGCAAGCGGACACCCCCTACCGACTAAAACCTCCTCTGTGCTGTTAGCATCCCTGGCTTTCACAGCGAAGTAGGACGTGGGCCGTGGAGGCCGCAAAGACTACGCAACAACAGCCGTGGGGCGTCTCCTAAGGAGACTCGAACCTCAGACCGGCTGTGTGCTTGTGGGAAGGAGAGAGAATGAAAATGAAGATGAAAGATGAAAAGGTGATAAGAACACACTCGCCGGCGAGTGTGGTGATGTTTTGTGTAATGTATGTAAGTGTGTATGTATGTGTTTATGATTGTATGTATGTGTGTTTGTATGTATGTACGTAGTGTAAATGTTTGTGTGCATGTATTTTTGTGTTTGTGTCTGTTTGTGGAGTGTGTTTGTGATTGTGTAAGTGGTGTATGTCAGTCCGTCAGTCAGTCCGTGTGTGAGTGAGTGTAGTGAAGCGATTACAGGACGAGGACAAACGTCTCGTCGGGTATCAAAACAATATCTGGTGTATCTAGGGTGGGGGCCGCTGGCCATCGTCAGAGCGACGAGTGCCAGTGGTTTGCGGTGGTTGACCGCCCCTACGCCTGCGAAGGCGGTGTGTGCGTGTCTGTGTCGGTGTTTGTGTGGGTGTCGCGTTCGCGATGGTGATGTCGTCATCCGGGTCTACCGTTACGTGTCTGGGGCGTCTTATTGGGTTGAGACTATGGTGAAGGGGGGTGTACCCGCATGCCTTCCTAACCAAGATGTTGGGATGGTTAGGCGCCTTGTCAAAGAAGCGTCGCGAGATCTCTTTAAAGTGTTGAGCTATCGTCGGAAGCTCTAGGTCGCAGTGAAGGTCAACGGTTCGGTTGAACCACGGGGCTCCGGTTGCCATGCGCGTGAATTTATTTTGAACTACTTGCAAACGACGTAAGTAGCTCGGTCGGGTGTGCGCGAAAACGACGCTTGCGTATGACAGTATGGGCCGTACGATGGTTTTGTACAGCGTCACTTTGTGTTTGAGCGGAAGTTTGCTTCGCCCACACACAAGTGGATAAAGGCAACTGAGGACAAATCAGGCTCTATTGCATACCGTATCAATATGTTTCTTGAAGTTCATATTGCTGTTGAACGTGACTCCTAAGTATTTGTAATCCTTCACCCACGGTATGGGTGTTTCATACAATTTAATGACGTCGGTCGGTCGTTTTTTAGCGCGGATGCTATTCGCGTTACCGAAGAGTACCGCTGCACTCTTGTTGGGGTTCACTTCAATCCGCCATTTTCTGAACCACTTGCCTAGTTCATCGACGGCGGCTTGAAGCACTTTAATGTTCCTGCTCAAGGTTGAGCGGTTCAATAGAGCGGAGCCAAAGTAGAGTGCCGTATCGTCAGCGTACTGAGCGAGCTGGACACTCGGAAACTTGGGAATGTCGCTCGTGAAGAGCGAGAAAAGAGTGGGAGAGAGGACTGAACCCTGTGGCACGCCAGACCTGATGGGTCTGGGTGAGGATAGGGTGCCCTCTACTCGATATCGGAAGGAGCGATCAGTAAGGTATGCTCGTATGATGCGCACGAGCCTGTCTGGCACTCCCAGTTGATACAGCTTGAAAACTAAGCCGTTGTGCCATACCTTGTCGAATGCCTTCGCGACATCGAAAAACACGGCTGCCGTGGTAGCGTGAAGTTGACGCCGTACGAGAATGTACTCGGTGAGTCGGTGAGCCTGCTGGGGACACGAGTGAGCGGTTCTGAATCCGAACTGTATGTCGGGTATCAGGTTGAGCTCCGCGATGTAATGATTAAGACGCTCGAGAATTAATCTTTCGTAAAGTTTCCCGATCGAGTTAATTAAGCTAATAGGCCTATAGCTACTCGGATTAGCTTTAGTTTTATTGGGTTTTGGGATACCGATAACAATGGAATCCTTCCATTGTTCGGGGAACGCGCTATTAGACAATAGAATATTAAAAATGGTAACCAATTAAGTAATAAGAGTTGAGGGTAGGATTTTAAGAACCCTATTGTTTATAGTGTCGGGCCCCGGGGCCTTCTTGGAGTGAAGCTCCTTAATGATTAGCTTCACCTCTTCGTAAGAGGTGGGTTTTATTACATCGCCTGAAGGGCTCAGAGCGGAGCGACGTTCAATTTCACGATCAACTTCGTCAACGTGTGTCGGGTCGGCTGCTGCATTTGGAGAGCACTGACTATCGGCGAGGCATTCAGCCTTCTCATCGTCATCGAGCGCCGGCTGCAGTTCCGGTCTGTCCAAAGGAGGCATGACAGTGGGCGGCTCCTGTTTGAACGCGCGAGGCAGCTTCCAGAAAGCCACATGTGATGGCTTAAGGTTGCCGAGCAAGCGGTCCCAACGTTCGCCGCGGAGTTCCGCGATACGTTCCCGTACCACCCGCTGTAGGTAGCGGAGGTGGCGCCTATTCTCGACCGACGGATACCTGTCGTAAAGTCTAGTGGCTCTGTGCTTCTGTGTGAGTAAGTTCCTGACCTCTGGGGGCAGGTTTAGGCGATGCGGTTGCATCGTCGGAACCTGCCTGGAGCAGGCCTTGATCCTATTCTGTATATGTGACGTCACATGAGAGATAGCACTGTGAGCCGTGTCGACCGAGTCGATGACGTCCGGTATAAGGTCAAGGTCTTCGGACTTGATAGACTCGAGATCCTTTTCCAGGCGTTGCCAGTCGATCACTGTTTTCGTCAGTGGTTGAAAGTTAACCGGTGGGCCTAGATTTAGGACGACGAGCCGGTGGTCTGACTCTAATTCGTGAAAAACCTCGATTGAATTTACATTGAGCGTTACATTTTTAAGTAACGCAACGTCTAGAATGTCGGGTCGGTGCGCGACGTTATCCGGATAACGTGTTGGTTCGTCGGGTGCTATTACTGAAAAGTTCAGCGTGTCTGTCAGCGAATCTAATAAGATTCCGTTTCTATTTGTGGCTCTACTGTTCCAGCTGGAGTGTTTGGCGTTAAGATCGCCGCCCACTATGACTGCGGCCCCGTGGCCGAGTAATGCTTTTATATTTGTGTCTAATACTTGTTTGTTAGACGGAAGATAAGCTGAAATAACAGTGATCTGGTGATTCGCCATACTGACTCGGATGGCAGAGGCCTCGATGTTAGTGAGGACCGGAGGATCTATAGGTATACAGTGTAGAGACCTTTTAATATAAATGAGGGTACCACCCATACGGGTGGTGCGATCATTTCTGACTAAGTTATAATTAGCGATACGTGGATCGCGTATACGTGGTTTTAGAAATGTCTCTTGCACTAAGAATAGGTCTAATTGATGTTCGTGAGCGAACTCCTTCACCAAGTCGCTATACGGAGCGTATGTGGTTTAACCCGTTCGCTTACGTAATTAGGCATCGCGAATGTTTTTATACTTTCGCCCTATATCGGTGAGGGCACGGAATATTTTGGCGTTGTCTGCCATAACTTGCAGGAGCGACGGCAGGTCGTCCCGGACAGCCTCAAGCCTGCTGGCCAGGGCTGTGATTTCGTCAATGTCAAACAGCTCTGAAAGCTCAAACATGAAGGCAAAGGCGCTGCCGCCTTGGTTGCTTGTTGACGCGGACGCGGACGCCCGTGGCCTCGGTCGCGATACCGACGCCGCCGGGCGGGACGCTAGCGGTGGCCGGAGGGGCGCGGGAGCCGTGGTAGGCGCTGGTGCTGTTTCCTTGATAGGAGACTTTTCCCAGGCGTTCGTCTTGGGCGGTGGGGCCGGAATGAAGGCCTCTGGCTTCTTGTTCGGCCCCTGGGCCTGACGCAGCCTAGGCGGACCCTTGCACTTCGGTTTGGGTGCCTTGGGACACCTGCGGTAGTTTGCAGGGTGTCCTTCGGCACCACAGAGCATGCATGCCGGAGGCTCCGCGCACACTGTAGGTCGGGTGCACTCAGGAGTTCCATGGTTGCCAAGACACTTGACGCAGCGAGGTTTCTCCTCGCAGTTGCGGGCAGAGTGGCCGTATAACTGGCAGCGATGGCACTGCCCTGGACCGCCGCTTTTGTGCGGAGCCTCCACTTTGATGCCGTGTAGAGAGCACACGGCCTTCAGATTGAATATCGCCTTGCCCTCCTTAGTGAGGTCGAAAACGACCAGCACCAGGTTCAGCGGTGACCTATCAATTCGTTTGTGCATGCGATGGACTTCATTCACAGGGTAGCCCTGCTCTTTGAGGTCAGCGTGGATCTCTTTAATGTCGAGTTCCTTTGGGATGTTCCTAAGAACGACCCGCGGTTTTTTGTCCTCAGGGAGGGCGTACGTGTGGAAGCCAACACGTAGCTCCCTGAGTATAGATGTTAAAGAGCGGTGGTCCGCAATTGTCTTCAGCTCTATCTTAATAGAGCTGGTATAGGCCTTGGCCATGTATTGAAGCGATGAGGGTATCGCTCTGCGTACTGCAAGCCACTGGGCCCTGTCGCTTATGAAAAGAGGCGGGGGCCGCATGGCTTGCGGATGGTCGCGCGGAGCGCGTTTTGCGGGCGGCGGGGAGGAAGGAGCGCTAGACGCTTCCTTTGTCCGCTTCTTTTTACGGCTCACGGTGGTGAAGCCATCCGTGTCCGACGCGACACTCTCTGCTCTCGACGGAAGAGCGGTATCCGGCTGGGCCGGTGAAGCACTGGAGGCCTGAGGGGCTTCCGTGCGGTCGAGAGTACCTACCGGGACCTTAGGGGTCCCCTGGGCGTTAAAATACCTGTAGAACAAGCGGACGAGCTGACCTTAAAATCATTTTCCTCGGTTTAACCGGGGCCGCGGAGCTCGCGTCAGAAATGCTTCCGACTTCCATTTCCGATTCGTCATCCGACGACTTATCGGATGCCGAGGCGTAATTTTTGGTTTTGGTGGCGGCTGCCACCTTATTTATCTGATCCGCTATGAGCGGTGCCAGTTGAGCCATGAGGGCCTTGAGGGAACCCTCGTCAAGAACCATTGGTGAAGCCATGGTTCATATAATGTTGGTTTATGTTAATTTAAAGGTACCCCCGCTGCCCGAGTCAGGCAGAGGGGGAATATTATGATTAAGTGGACAACTATAGTTTATTTGGACACTTGTACATCAATAAAATAATATTAATAATAATATAATATAGCAAAATTAAAAGAAATTAATAATGGTAATTAAGCCTAAGACTTAGCTTTACTCGATGTAGACTGGCTGGGCCGGAACCCCGATGCACGCTGTGCAGGCCCCCGCGGAGAAGACACACACGGCACGAACTGCAACTCACAAACATACACGATTAGCGTGCAGAATCGCAAAACACAGCACAGGTGCTAACTAACACGATCGTAAACCGGGTAATTAACACTGATAATAACTAAGCTTCGTTCTGCGAAGGAACGTAGCAGATACGAGACTCAAAGAGTCCCGAACAATAGCGCGCGATAACAATAGCTAGCCCAGGTGGCCTGAGCAGATAGTATAATAACGCAGGTAATAAGTATTCGAAGGAGGACAGATAACGCGGCACGTGTGCTCGCGTTGCCAGCCTGAATCGAACTGCGACAGCACTATCAATTTCAACACCCTAGAAAACCACGAAAACGACACCCATAATACAAAAATTGTCAATTTCATGAAGCCACCATCTCGGATTTACATTTTGACAGCACTAGCTGGTATTGTTTTAAAAACCCACGAAAAACAATGACAAAACACATGTAGGTAACTAACTATTTTTTGGCCAAAATAAATTAATATAAAAAACATCCTTGAAAACCAAACCACACTCATCAAAAAAATGACATAAATATTGCAGCCGCCATCTTATTTTCACGAATTTATTATAATCGATTTCACGGGCTTATAATTCGAATACCTACTAATTATAATAATAATATAACAATAAATAATTCTTATATACTATACTACTTTGTATTTAAAGTATTAAGTTTAGTATATGTATAAAAATATGTAAATATCTATATTTAAATAGACTCGTTCCTGCAGTCAAACTGTCAGAACAGTTTTGCAGGGTTTTGTTAACATTTGAATGTTCTAATTTAATAAATGAATAAATAAATAAAAAATAGTGTAAAAAACGAAACCGGAGTTTTGATGGAGCCGAGTTCAAATAGCCGTATACCACGCAATACGCTGAGATTTTTAAAAAGATCGCAGAAACAAATAAAAACGTGACATTCGTCTTGACGCGACACTCAATACTGTAAGACAGCGAAAACCGCTTAGGGGCCTCGTCGATGGGCATGTTTGTGTGAGTGTGTCATTTCGAACGTTTGTAGGTAGTTTCCGTACAGGTGCATAATATGTCTGTGGCATGGGTGAGGTGACCACTCAATAAAGTTTGGACTATTAGTTTGGGCGTTTCAGTCAGCAAGAGAGATGTAGGCACCCAATGCGAAGGCCAGAGAGATGCCAATTAGATTGTACATTGGCCACCAGATGGCGTTATATATTATTGGATGCGAACAATAACAGTTCAAAAGCACAGTTCAATCAATCACCCCTTCAAAATTGGAATGAAATATATATTTTTTAATAAAATTTGTTTGTGTTGTCCACTCTGTTTGGTGCTCCAATTGGGTTCTGCAGTATAACAACTTCTATATTGGTTAACCATTCCCTACGGAAATTGGTATCCGTATGTAAAGTAAAGCTTGTAAAGTGAAAATTTTCTACAATTACAGCCTGTTACTAATTTAGCGTGTAATAAATAAGAAGTATAAAACCAAAGCTAAATTTTGGGCTATCAAAGTAAAAAACTTAATATATATTCACTATTATAGAGGTCATTGAGGTATTGTGTACTACATACTAGAGATAACATCCCATCTTTTATAACACGAAGTACACTTGTTTGTCACACTTGTTTGTAACTCAATGTAGTTTACTCACTTTATCTATGCCAAGCATTTGTGGCAATAACACGCATTTTAGTGCCAGATTTTATTATCAGTTCTGTAGTCTATGAGCATTTTAGTATACAGGTACGACAAGTTGCTACAGATTTTTGAACGAAATACGTAGCCGCGGTTTTAGTATTGAGAATACTGTACCTAAACTAGTCGGCCAATATACACTGGCCTGCAAAAGTAAGTATCAAACTTTTCAAATAAATTTTTTTTCTTAACTATAGAAGGTAGAGATTTAAGATTAAAAACGTTTTGTTGCAAATTTTATAGGCTTTAATTCTTAGAAACTAAAATGATACATTAGTAACATTTTTAACTTAAAAAAGATAAAACAATGAAAATAGACATTTTTAGTTTAGTGTAAAAAAATTCAACTAAAATGTATTACATGTTATTTAATTTTTAATAACTGGTATTGCCTCCTCGAGCTCTGATTACAGCTTCGAGTCGGTTTGGCATACTGAACACTAGGTTTCGGAGCCGATGTTGGGGAATATTCTCCCATTCTTCTACCAGGGCCTGCTTTAGTGCCCTGAGGGTAGTAGGTGGTGGTCTGCGATTTCTGACTTGCCTCCCAAGCTCATCCCAGGCGTGTCAATCGGGTACTCTCTTGTACGATATGAGCCGTGTGTGGCCGGGCATTATCATGCATCAGCATCGATCCATCACCCATATTTGCTAAATACGGCCCTGCATACTCATTGAGAATCTCTTGAGCATATCTTTGCCCAGTTAGGGTGCCATTTTCTATGGCTACTAGCTCTGTGCGACCTTCTGAAGATATGCCAGCCCATACATGTACACTGCCTCCACCGTATTGGACTCTTTCTGAGATGCAGGCTTGAAGGTATCGCTCACCAGGTCGCCTGTAAACACTTCGCCTTCCATCAGAAGTGTAAAGGGAGAATCGAGACTCATCTGCAAACAAAATTCTTGACCATTCTTCTTCATCCCACTGCATGAGTTCACGGGCGTATCGCATTCTCGCTACTCGATGCTGTCTCTCGAGTTTTGGGCCACTCGCTGGTCTTCGGGGTTTCGAATTCGCTTCAGCAAGTCTTCTTCTCGCTGTACTGTCACTAATGTAGTCCCTCCGGGTCTGAAGTAGCTGTTGCTGGACTTCAACTGCATTTTGGTGGCGATTTCTTAACACAGTGGAAATAATATAACGATCTTCTCGGGCACTGGTACACCTGGGTCTGCTATCACAAGGTCTCCTCAGATAGTGTCCAGTCTCTTCGTACCTTCGCTTTATCTTCTGGACCGTTCGTACCGTCACACCCACCATTCTTGCAGTGCGACGCATACTGATGCCTAGTTCCAGAAAAGCCATGATCCGAGCACATTCTTCAACTGAAAGAGGCATGATAAATAAATGTTATGTGCTTTTTAGCATAAATTTTTAAAACAAGACCCATCGATCTTGAAAAAAATTTAAAACAGAAAGAAAAATGTGAATGGTAAAATTGTAAATCGGAAACGTCCACTTTGAAAAAGGAATGGTTTTGTTTTTGAAGTTTTTTTTCAGCCAATTCTTAAAAGAAGGTTACCGACTATAAAGGTTTTATGTACAAAATTAAATTCTCTTTGGAGTCCTTTTTATTTCGAAAGTATATCTTGTGAACTTAAAACATTATCCCAATTTTAAAAGTGTGATACTTACATTTGAAGGCCAGTGTATATACAAGGTCTTACAATGAACATGTTTGGAAATTGAAACAATTCTGAATATAAATTAAATAATACAAGAACATGATTTACATCTCGTTCTTATCCGTAAAGCAAAAAACACTTGGTAGAGTCGCCAGTCTAACGAGAGAGGTCGTTTGTAGACAAATTTTATACAACACTGTCCTGATTTTTGTTGCCAAAACGGATGATTCTCAGTACTAGGTTTTATTTTTTAACAATTTTTTACGCGACAATCTCAAAACTATGTATGAAAGAAATCTTTAAATTATTTTTTTGATGTGCGTTATATGATCTTGCCTTAAATACTGAAACAATGAAAAATATATTTTATTTTTCAAAAAATATATGTATATCACTTTTGTAGTGTGTTGGTTTAATACATAAATATAAAACAATTTAAAATATAAAAAACTAAATTGAAGTGGTCTCTATTGGCTGCAATACAGTCCGTTAAACGTTGAGGCGAGTTATCATTGAAGAACACACTCTTTCCATGGGCAAAATCTTCACTAACAATCGTACGGATTGTTTATGGGACTCCAAATTATTTTCTAAAGCTGACTATAAATCACAATCTAGCGGATAAAAATCGGGACTAGACGACAACCATTGTTCAGCTCTGATGAAGTCCGAAACGTTCATTTCCAACCAAGACTGCGTTGACCTAGCTTTATGACCCGGCGCCGAGTCTTGGTGGAAGTACCATTTTGATTATTGAACATGGTGTTGTTAAGGGGCTTCACTACCTTCTCAAGAATGGTAACTTGTGCCGATGTTTTGATACCTTTTCAACAGAAGTACGGCACAGTCACTAATTCATAGCAAATACCACACTCAACCATCACTTAAATCGTATAGTGGCCACGTTGCACTCTGTCGACTTATTGGAAAGCTTCCTTAGAGCTTTGAGTTAAATACGGTCATTTTGTTTGTTTAAATGTTGCTCGTTTAAAAAATTTCTCATCCGCACACAAAATTTTTCTGTGACCTCCCTTTGCGATAGGCTGAAGTAGTTGTTTAGATTTTTTCACCCTATTCTTTCTTAAATTATCAATTAAGAAATGACCAGTACGTCACTTTTAGGCTACAATTCTATGTCATCTTTTAAAATACGCGACATTGTTCTAGGTGTTATCTTCATCTCGCGATATAAAATCTTTTGCATTCGGACAGGATTTCTTCGTATTCTTTCTCTCAATTCTTTAAACATCTTTTTCGTACGTACGGTCGGCCAGATAGAGGTCTCATTGTACCTATTAATAGCCCGGTACACAAAAATTTTACTAATACCAAGCGTATGGAGAGGAGTTTTAAAAATTGCACTTGGCTCCATACATACTATGAGTAATGCAATAACAGCTATTCGGTTCTCTTTATCACCCTACTCCATTTTAATATCGAAAAATATTTTACAAATGGCGCCAAAATGAGAAAACTCAATGAACAATCATATAAAAATGACAGATTCCAAATTCAAATGTAATATTTTGTTTATTTTTAAGTGTAACAATGTTTATGGCCAGACTAAGTATATATGCAAACAAGATTGGTTTTTGCATATACGTCCAATAATGTTGATTTGCGGGCACATATTAATTATATAGACAAAGGCACATAGAAACTCTGAGAATAAAAATCGTTACACCAGGAACAATACATAATCTTAGATCTCTGAAAATGTACATAACAAACATGCTCAAAATAAAACAGAATTTAAAAAAAAATGTATAAATGTATCTATGTTAAATATAAAGGACCGTCCGCTGACTATTTAGTTAGTGAATTTTACTGAAACGAAATTTTATTAAAACAAGAATAAACTTTGCGTTTCTTCCGTTCGTTCTTCTCTGGTCTGAGGCAAATACTTTCGTATGCGTATGTAAGTGATTTAAAATCTTATATTGATAGTAAATAAATGAAATTTTAAGCTCCGTGTAGCGTTTCTATTATATCATCTTATACACGAGTTGACTCCCAAACTTTGCTTTTGTAACTTCAATTATCTTATCTCTAAGATCGACTCCGCCTTTCCAAGCAACACACTAAGGCCCAGAACACACGGTGAAACGCAAATGCAACGAAACTGCAAGTACTAGTTACTTTTGAGTTGCATTTAAGTTTCTGCCATAGATTCCTTAAAGAGACCACACATGACGCGACCAGTTTGAAACCGGTTTGAAACGCGGTGTAAATCAGTCGCATTGAAACCGGCGTGCAGGAAACTCGCGTTGCGTTTCATTCATTTTTTGTCTTGGCGTATTTTTTACAAAATGGCTGACGACGAACAAAACAACATTAAACTTGTGTTAGAAGTGCAAAAATATCCTTGCTTGTATAATATCACACAATAAAGCTACTCTCGCAAGACTGAGACTGATGAAGCATTCTATCAGTTTCTTGTAATTCTTTGGCAGCCACAAACATACGACAGTTGATATTCTTCCCAATGTAGGGATGTATCCACATAGTTCTCTTTTTGCGCCTTCTTCTTTGTCTAAGATACAAATACATAACCACAATTTCTTCGTCACTTGAAGAACTCATTCTGCACACGTATTTCTCAACGAAAACCGAAATGATTGCGGTTGCAGCGTGTGTGGAAAATGGTTGAAGGTGGTTTCAAATCAATAATTTCAAAAGGGTTTTATTTCATTTGCGTTTCACCGTGTGTTCTGGGCCTAAGATGTAATTAGTTTAAATTGATGTATAGTTTCGCCAATATCAATATTAATAATGAAGTTCAAAGATGGAGGTATAGGATAGTCTAAAGTTTCTAAATGTTTGTTACATTACAGAGACTGTAAGGAAATCATGTTATGAATAAATATATTTTTATTCGCATAATTGCTATCAATTAATCGCTATTAATCGATTATTTAGAAAAATTCAGTAAGAGTAAGTAATTATAAATGTTTGAACTTTATCTTCCATTGTTGAAATTTTAGGAAACACTTTGGCCTTCGTGCGTCTAACAATGCAATATTATTAATAGAGATTCAAAAATAAGGTTCAATCCGTCTTTTTTTTAAATTTTGCAGCTATATAGATAGATAATTTTTTTCGCTTTTGTGATGGTGGTTCGTAATTTATTAAATCTTGGCGTAATGCTGTTCAATTTTAGCTATTAACTTTTTAAGGAGTGTGTGTATAAATATTAATTATTGTTTTTTAAATTTATTAACATCTAGTATATCCCCTTTGTCGCCTTGGGTAGTAAATTGAAAAGGTGCGTTCCTGAGGAATGCTGCTGTGGGTGAGTTACACTGTCATTTTACGATGAAATTACAAATGGGTAAGATATCACCGAATGAGTAACAATTGCGTGTGTAAACCAGCGAGATGTTTTGTATAGGTTAGTGTAGAGAACCTCTCTCTCTCTCTACCTCACAATATGACAGTTTGAATTGTAGGAGATCCAGTACTCTGTCAACGACTTTATCTATTGGCATTGTGTAGAGACGTCGCTTCATTGCCTACTGCAATCATGGACAGTGCTTTGAAGAGCTGTTTGACCATCAGGGTTTATCCTGTCGCCGAATCCCGTTTTTTTTTGCAGAGGAGGAAAAGAGATTTACGCATTGAAGACCCCGAAACGAGGCCCATATGTCGGACTCGGGTATCAACCCCACCCTCTGTCACCTCTGAAGGCTTTTACAGCGACATAGGCGTGGGCCGTGGAGGCTGCAAAGACTTCTCAATAACAGTCATGGGGCGTCTCTTAATGAGATTTGAACCTCGGACCAGCTGTGTGCTTGTGGGAAGGAGAAAAGGTTAAAATTAAATAAAAATTAAAGGTAAAATATTAAGAAGAACACACAGATATATTGTGTGATGTATGTAAGTGTGTATTTATGTGTGTATGTCAAAACACGCCACTAAATATCTTAATGCGTACGTCCCAGCGGATACTCCCAAGGGAGAGCCGCTTGCGCCTGTACCCCAAGAGAGGTCGCCTCAGATGAAGGCTTAGAGGGCACATTGCACAAAGTCAACCTCAGGTAGTGTTTAGTGAGTAGGCACGTAGGTTCTTGTGAGTCCCACATAACCAACGCAGACGGCTGCGTTTGTATGCACGAGCATTCACCACCTCCTCCCATTGTTATCTCGGAGATTAGCCTTTCCAAAAAAAAATCCTAATCCTAGCGGTACAACACATAACATGCAGATAATTTTGAAAATCTAACTTTAATTTATCTTCGATTGCAGTTTCAATAAACTTTATACCAATTGCATATTATTTGAATTGAAAATGAATTTATTTTGAAAGAAAACTTTATCACACATTCAAACAATATATTTAAATTTCTTGGTACATATTGGCCATTACATGATATAATTTGCTGAGGTCACAGTTATTTAGACGTCAAAAAACACTTCTCATGCATAATACATGTCGACCTCATTGTTGGATTCTGCTGACGTCATTACGTCATCCACTCTCGCAGAAAACCAATTCTGCAGGTTTTGTTTTCAATGAATAAATTAACTTGATGTGTTCTATTCAGCGTGACTACTTAATCATGTTCACATATAGTGAATCAGCTAAATACGTTTCCCTTTAACATTTGCTTTGGTAAACACGTTATGCCCTTGAAATTAAATAAAAAAAATAAAAGATTTTGACGATTGGTGTTACAGATGAATGGTTGCCTCACGACTTCCCATCAAGTGCCATGCCTCTTGCCCGTTTGCCTCCTCTTATATATAAAAGTATCATCCTTTAGTGATCTCGATTTTAAAAGTTTTTTTTTTATTTAATAAAATGACAGTAAGAAAGAGACAAGCCGGACGTTTATGTGATGGTAATTGATACGTCCTGCCCATTACAATGCAGTGCCCCTCAGGATTCTTGAAAAACTCAGAGCGGCACTAGAATTGCGCTCGTCACCTTGAGACATAAGATTTTAAGTCTCATTTGCCCAGTAATTTCACTAGCTACGGCGCCCTTCAGACCGAAACACAATATTGCAACATTACTGCTTCACGGCAGAATTAACAGGGGCTGTTGTGGTGCCCATAATCTAGCCGGCATCCTGTGTAAAGGAGTAATATTATTCCCACCGGTGCTACCAGACATCACATTGATAAGACTACTCAATATATTGTGCTTCTATTTTTCTGAATAATCAACTTGTATTTTTATTTCATTCTAAACATATATTTTGTAATGTAGTAATGTAATAAAAATAAATATTTTAATTAATTACCGACTTCATTTAGCAATTTATATTCAGCTTAAACATAACTGAATGTATATTAAAGCAATTATACATACTCCATAGTCCATAGTCTCAGGATATAGATAACTTTTAAATCGGATCACTCCAATATAAGTTCAATACAATTTTACAACAGAAACCGGGTTGGTGATAGTACTGCTGCAGTCGGACGGTCTGTTTGAATATAGTTCGGCTTGACGCATATTTGAGTGTATTTATTTAGTATATTATATTATATTTCTAAGCATCGAATATTTCTTTATCAGACCTTATCAACTCTTATTCAAGAGAAGAGGTTTTAACTGTGTTTTAAAAATAATAACAAGATAAAATTTATATTGGAACGAAGTTCCTTACGGCAGGCTTGGAGGAGATATTGATTTTACTGCGGGACCGAACTGAATAAAATGTGATAGTAAAACCGTAAGAAAAAGTCCGTGGAATAAAACCGTTAAATGAGACGTGCGCAGGCGCGACAGTCGCATACACAAGCGAGTAGTGTATAATACCTTTTTTTGTAATTATTTCTATTTCTATGTAATTTTATGTTGTCAAACAAAAATAGACAAATTTTGTTATTTTAATTGATAATTTGGATTACGATTTTTTTTTATTTTACGTAATTAATTATTTCCTAAAATACCGAATTTCCTAAATACTTTCCTGTACTTAAATAAAAAATAATCTGCAAAATTTAAGAGAAAAATCTAGAAAACCTACATAAAATTGAACACGATTTTTTTTTTACAAATTGTGTCGATTCTACATTAGCCGAAGGAACTTCGTTCCTACCTGGTGTCCCACGACACCACATCTTTTTATTTCTTGCAAATTCATCTTGTCTATATAAAATATATTTAAAAAGCTTGTACCAGTAAATAATCGTATTTCGACTTCATCACGGTCGTATTTTCGGATCGCAAGCATTGTGATAATTGAAGTTCACTGTTGTGAGACGCCGAGCAGCGAATAAACGGAAACAATTGGGTCATTCAATCCTTTTCCCAAATTTTTTACTTATCCTTTCATTCCACCAATCATATTATCAACATAATAGTGAATAGTGGTAGATTATACTTAATCTTATTGATTTACTCACATCGTATGATATTGTTATTGTTTATGTTCTTGTATATGTTATTGATTTTGAACCGACTTCGAAAAGTAGGAGGTTCTCAATTCGATTGGTATTTCTTTTTATGTATGTACACCGATTACGCTGAGACTTATTATCCAATTTTCGTGATTCTTCCTAGTTTGATGTGGAATGTTTGCAATTTGGTCCCATAAAAATTAGCACAGTAGTTTTCATTTCATGAATATTTTTGTTTACGTGGATGATGTTATTATTTTTCGTGTACTACTTAATTAGGGGTTTTCATTTAGTTTGATTGTATATTATTATTATTAATTGCCGAAAAATGGATCTTAGGCTAGCTGTCATTCATAGCTAACAAACTTTCTTCACGATATTTCAGTGTCTCACAAGAACGTGAGATAGGGGATCTATATTGTTTAAGGCACGTGGAACATTTCGTACCCTGCAAATGCAAATCTTATACCTTTAATAATAAAATACTTTTATTTGTATGTGCTGCCTATTGCTATGTTTAAAGTCTGTGCCAAGCCAAAAGTTATAGGATGTACCTACACTCGTCACGTGTGACTTTGAGTAGGATAGCTTCGTCTACAACCAAACAACCCAAATGGGGCTTAAACTATATCAACAGGTAGCGCATACAAATAATAGTATTTTATTAGTATTAAAGATATAAGATTTGCATAAGAGGTGTTAAATTAAATCTCTATTAAGTTATTTTATATATTTGAGTTTTTGAAGTCGGTTTTTTTAAACGTAGTTTTTCTTGTAGTAAATTATTTTAGGTTTGCGCAAGGATACGTTAACAGTTGAAACCTAGTTATATTACAAGTAAATACAACAAAACAAACCTCACCAAGCCCAAATTAAGTATCTGAGTTCTTTGAACTGGTCACGCAAATCAGCGTACACCTAAAACAGTTTATAATATAGTTAATCATACAGAAACACTTACATAAGTTTATTTCTTAAAATCAACATTAATTCAAGGATTATTTTAAAGCAATAGCAATGACAGAATAATATTGTATATTTTATTAAAAAGAGCGCAAAAAGGAATGCTGGGAGAGTTACTTGCGCTGTTTCTTCTCTCGCCCCATTTGTTTCCGAAGCGGTAGTAGTATCTAGTATATTAGAAATAACATTAAAAAGAATTCTAAAGAAATCAATTTTGAGGAAATAAATGCCTGTTATGCCTTTTACACTTATAAAACTGAATATGATTAATAATGTCTCATCAATTATAATAATTATAATCTCTGTCCATTTAACAGTAGAGTAATAATAAAACCATCTGCAGCCTTTGAGTGAGGAGTACATACAATCATTATTTGTAACCATAAAATTTAACTGTGAAATATACAAAAGCAAACAGCTGTAAGTAATTCAGCGTCAATTAGCGATTTCGACTACGTGATAAGGCAATACGCGAACTCCGAGTACGAAAGGCTTTCGCACAAAATTTAATAACAGAGTTTTCACCAGCTATATCAAAATATTAAGATATGTATATTGTCAAGATGTTTAATTTAGTGAGAAATAATTTGTAAATTTGCATTTACCGAAAATTTGTTTTCAGGTTGTTTTTACCAGTGGAAGGCTCCTTTGGACAGGATGCCGGCAAAATTATTGGTACCACAACGACGCCTATTTCTGCCCTGAAGCAGTAATGTATGATTAAATAATTAATGCATTATTGTGTTTCGGTCTGAGGGGCGCCGTAGTAAGTGATATTACTGGGCAAATGAGATTTAACATCTTATGTCTCAAGTTGACGAGGGCAATTGTGGTGGCCGCTCAGAATTTTTGAGTTTTTAAAGAATCCTGAGCGGCACAGCATTGTAATAGGTAGGACCTATCAATTACCATCAGCTGAACGGCCTGCTCGTCTCGTCCCTTATTTTCATAACAAAAAGGTCAATATTGAAACGGCTCTTGTTCGTCACAGCTTAATATATTTCATGATACTTATTCGTATTGTAGAACCTAATATTACATCTCTTAGAAGCTCAATATCGAAAAATATAAAATAACGCTTGAATTTAAACAACATTCTCATCAAGTTAAATTTGTGCCCTAATGCAAGTTACATGCATGTAAGCAAAACAAAGTTTCGTTTATTATTTTATAAAATTATTCATGATCATTTTTTACGTTTTAATTGAGAAAATATTTGCTGTAGCATTCACCAATTTAAAAATATCAAACATTCAATAATACCATATCAAAATCTGTGAAATTTTCATTAAAAATTATGTATCATTTTCAAAATTGTATTTTCCAAAATAAAAGTTATAACTAAATATGACTTTTATGTCCTCATTCGTCACGACCATATCTTGACACTCTCGGTTCTCTTATTTGCTACATTTTTTTTTATTTACTAGGACTATTGATGAAACAAGGTTCAAAAAAGTATAAGATTTTTATCAGTTTTTCGTGATTTACTTTCAAAATTGTCCGTCTGTCGTTGAATGTATGCGATATTCTTTGTTAACATACGACACTGTGGTTGTACAAACAGCCCGCATCTCATTACGACGGAGTACCCGCATCGTCTCACTCACAACTACTAAGTATTTTCTAATGTCATCATTATGACGAATTTTCGTGAATTCTTTTCTGTGTTTCTCTCAATAGGGAAAAATAAAATTATTTTAATTTAAAAACATTATTATAAATCTATCTATCTTTTAGAAAGACTTGGGTGGGCTCCGATTACTTCAGCGCAGGCTTAGAAAGCTTTCTTTTTCAACGTTTTAAATTATCTTTCTTAGTTATAATAAGTTCATTGGTGTCGGAAATATCTGAAAGAACCTGGTGAAAGCAATTAAGAAAGCTTAAAAACAAACTGTATTTGAATGAGGAAAAAAATCTTAGAGTTTCTGGCTCCATTTATTCTATGGAATTTCTTTAAAATATTTCCATTTAAATATATTTAAAACTTATGCGAGTATTATTATCAGTTTTTAATACTCTTTTTCTATCGAATTATGTTTCAATAATATATTTCTATTTGTATCGATTATTAAGCTGATATTAATATTGTGAAAAAAAATTACCTGCATCGTAGTATCATTAAACCACACAATTGCTTTTTGTTTTAATTTATCTTGAAATCAAAGTGATTTATATTTAAAATTTGGCAATTTAAATAAAAGGAATGAAGTAATTTCATTACACCAATATAATCTCATTCTGTAAGAGATTCCTTAAGAGTTGTTAAGTGAAGTGTCATTGAACTGGTACTAAACAGTACCAGTATGATGGCACTTCACTCGTCAATCTAACTCTCATCTCATCTCGTCTGACTTCAATGTAACACGATTGTCAATATTTGCAAATACCCTATTTATATACTCCAATAATTGTTATTCTGTAACTCTTAGGGTAACGTACTCAAAGGATAAAAATGGAAACCTATTGCTAAAACTCAGCTGTCTATCCGTATGTCTGTACTTGTATGTGTCCGTCTGTCACCAAGCTGTATCACATGAAGCGTGATAGTCAGATAGTTGAAATTTTCACAGATGATGTATTTATGTTGCCACTTTAACATTAATAAACAGAACAAACAAATATTGAAGGGGGCTCCCATACAACAGACATGATGTTGTTTCCGGAAGCCGCAATGATAAAAATATTTTTTATGTTTCTGTATAATATTTGACTGAGATATAATCATACAATGGTTTGAAAAAAATGCAGGAAAAACATGGATAGAAGAAATTTCATATATTTAAAGCTATGACAAGGACTGGGGTGCCTACCCTTTGCCAGAGGGCAATCTGATACTGACGTGAGCAATGTTAAAGGTTAATATTACCAGTTTTAAACACAAGGTATCCAAATAGACTCATAATTCCCTTCTGTTGAACTACATCATTTAGTAGAAATTGTTACAGCATGTCTATGAAAATATATAATAAATTCCCTAATGAATTGAAAGATTACCCTTCAAGGTTTTTAAAAGAAGACTGCATCAGTGGTTAATAAATAAGTGCTTCTATGGTTTGTATTTTACAATCCAAAATGAATTAATATTACTAGTCTATTTGATAATAATATAACATGTTAATTATTTATACTTTTTAACCGACTTCAAAAAGGAGTAGGTTATTAATTCGGTCGTTATTTTTTTATGTATGTACACTGATTACTCTGAGATTTATGATCCGATTTACGTAATTCTTGCGATGAGAAATAGATGCCTTTTGATCCCATAAAAAATTTACATAGTTTGGCCCAGTAGTTTTCACTTTATGAACATTTATATGAAAATTTTAATCTACCTGGATTACATAATTATTTTCCATGTACGGCTTTTTTTTGGAATTTTCATTGAGGTTGACTATATATTATTATTAACTAAAACGGAAAAAAGAAAAAAAAAGCTACGTTTAAAAAAACCGACTACAAAAACTGAAAAGTATCAAATAACTGAATTGAAATGATAGAATTGTGAAATTCACCGAACAGTTTAAACCTATTCTGTGGTGAAATCCGACATGTTTCAATACGAGTATAACAGTAGTGTGTTGATACATAGACAACTTTATATAACTATTTTGCATGTCAATTGACGAACCATTGGATGATTAATTATATTTATCTTAACATCTTAACTACAATGTTTCTTGCAAATAAAATTTCATTTCATTTCAACGTATCAGAAATAACGGCTCTTTGTATTTCTATTAGTCAATGAAGTCTTCAATTAAATTGAAGGAATATTGACGAAAACAAGCAGCTGTTGTTCATTCAGCCTTAATAAAAGATTAAGTTTACGTGATGAAGCAGTTAGCACGCGGACTCGTGCTACGGAAGACATTGAAGACACTTGCCTTATTTTTTATTAAATTATTTTTTCAGCAGCCTTATGAAACAGCTTTATATAAATTGAAAGAAGGAATGGGAATTCTGTACTTACTGATGATTTTTTTCAGGATATTATAATTTCCTTTGATCGTCATAGCTTTATATTTTTTATTGTAGACTAGCTGTCCCAGCAAACGTTGTATTGCACTCATAGTTAACAACTGTAGTTACCTCTACCAATTATAGGTAGCTAAAATTAAGTTTGTTTTTTACCTCCTAAGAAAGTTAGAAAGATACAAAGATTCTAATCAGTTTTTTTTTATGGAATAGGAGGACAAACAAGCGTACGGGTCACCTGTTGTTAAGTGTTCACCCCGCCCACAATCTCTTGCAACACCAGAGGAATCACAGGAGCGTTGCCGGCTTTTAAGGAAGCTGTACACGCTTTTTTTGAAGGTAGCCATGCTATATCGTCCCGGAAACACCGCACAAGGAAGTTCGTTCCACAGCTTTGTAGTACGTGGAAGAAAGCTCCTTGTAAACCGCACTGTGGAGGACCGCCACACATCCAGATGGTGGGGATGATATCCTAACTTGTGGCGTGTCGTGCGAAGGTGGAAGGAAGGCTTTATATTTTTTTAATTTTAGATAATTTTATATAAGCCTCAATAAGTTTTTGGTAAATGTTTTCTAAGTCCACCATAATAATGCATCAGAGAGTTTATATCATTTCAATATTCGTTTATATCTAAATATTAATCGAGATCTTTCTTCTTTCTAATGCCTTACTAACTCTTAATGAGAAATGTTTAAAATCGTTGAGTTTAGGTTTCTCGGTAGTCGAGATCAAAAGGTATTCAGGTTCAAACATTTTCCATAGAGACGTTGAAAATCAGGTTTGGCAGGAGAGATGCTTCACTAGTCATTAATAAGGCCAGTATAAAACTGATCGTTATTATGTGATTAATATCTTCAAAATCTTATCTATACATATAAATAAAATTGAAGTGTGTTTATTATATTTAAATAACCGTTCTTTACTACATGTATATGAATATATTATACACGGAACATGCACCAAAATAACATTTTTTATTATGTCTGTCTGTTTGTTCCGGCTAATCTCTGAAATGGCTGGACCGATTTCGACTGGACTTTTATTGGCAGGTAGCTGATGTAATAAGGAGTAACTTAGGCAAAAAATAAAGAATCGAGTGACAGGCGCAACGAAGTTCGCCGTGTCAGCTAGTCTAATATATAAAATTCTCGTGTCGCGGTGTTTGTTACCAAACTTCTCCGAAACGGCTGAATAGATTCGTATGAAATTTTGTGTATATATTGGAGTAGGTCTGAGAATCGGCCAACATCTTATATTTTTCATACCCATAAAAGATAAGGGTGAACAACCACTAACTTTTTTTCATTTTTTGGAAATTACAATTTTGTCTATTATAATATGATTTAGCAATGAAAAATAACTTTCAACTTAAAATTCTTCTACGATCGACACCTGTTTTTAATCACGATTTTTGTATTATTTTATTCCATCTACAGATCCGCAGGGTTGCAAGATGGCAATCAAATACCATACTTGTAGTACGGCAAATTTTTATGCATAGTTTACAATTTAATTAATATGTTTTTTAATAATCATTAATTTATATGGCAATACAACGTTTGTATTCGTCAGCTTGTATATGGATAAATACATAGGCATAATTATTTTATCAAGTACTAGCTGATCCAGCAAACATTGTATTGCCATATTAAAATAATAAAAAAAATCAATAATGAAAATTTTTGGGGTATAAAAATAGATGCATCCGATTTCAAAAAAATAAAAGAAATATATTAAGGGTTGGGTCACCCTTATCATTTAGGGGTATGAAAAATAGATGTTGGCCAATTCTCAGACCTACCCAATATACACACAAATTTTCAAACAAATTGGTTAAGCCATTTCATATTTAAACCTTTTAAACCTTCTCTGGACTTCCACAAATAATTCAAGACCATAATTAGCCAAATCGGTCCAGCCGTTCTCGAGTTTTAGCGAGACTAACGAACAGCAATTCATTTTTATATATATAAAATATATAGATTATTTAATAAATAAAATTAATAGATTTGCCATATTTTCAAATACAATAATAACAATAAGCTGTTGCAAGTAATTCAGCTACAGGAATAAATTATGAAGCACAGAAAAAGTTTGATAAAAACTTATTTCATTTCGCCCGTTTATTGTACTTGTAAGTACTTCAATTTGGTTACAACAAGCGCCTGGCAGTTGATTGCTTCATTTGAATTGTTTGAATAAAAACTTCAATTTATTGTTATTGTACAATGATATTATAGCATTAAAAGAGGTAGATATGTCACTAGCGCGCTGAAAATCTATCGCGTAAATGGAGTCAATTGGTTCCTTTGGTCGTAGTCGCTCTCTCGATACGAAAACGGTACACACGCGTTTGTTGTTGACAGAATTGCTTACAATTTGATATAGGTACAACGTTAAAATGCCGTCTTGTGTTATGGGAAGATGCACTAATTACGAAAGTAAATAAAAATCATAGAATTACATACCACAGTTAAGAAATCATGAATTTACATTTTATTTGATTTCATTATTTATCTAACAAAATAAATATGTCGCCATGACAACGCCGATCGCCGCCAAGCCGATCATAGATTAACGTACAGAAATGACAAAATATTGATTACAACAAGCGCCTTGCAGTTGATTGCTTCCCTTGAATTGTTTGATTAAAAACTTAAATTTATTGCTATTGCATTAATATTCAATCATTCGAAAGAGTTCTAGTATCATATCATATTATCCTAAGTAGTGCGGTTTTCAAGAAACTTTCTAATATGTACAACAAATCTGTGGAATTAGCTTCCTTGTGCGGTATTTCCGGGACGATACGACATGGGTACCTTCAAAAAAAGCGCGTACGGCCGGTAGGCTGCGATGACATTTATATATTGCCGTGATTTAACATCAGGTGGACCCGTTAGCTCGTTTTTCCTTCTCTTCCATAAAAAAAAACATAACATACAAGAAGCAATTGTTGAATATATAATATGAAAGTGTTGAATATAAAATTCAGACTATGCTCATGAAAAATATGTTATTACTAATGAGCGCTGGTGACTTTGTCCGTATACTTCTTTATATAATTTTATTACTTTTTTGTTAACAAACTTGTAACACTTAATATTACGGAGATAAGTTCCTCCTTAATATTACGGAGATAAGAATCCTCTTTCCCGTAGGGGTAGGCAGAGACCACTTCTTTCCACTTGCTACGATTCGTAGGAAAACATACGATATTAAATTTGCAAATCAGTTATTGCTAAAGAATAGGCAGACATACCTGAGATTCCGAGGCGAGATGGTCTGACTCGTGGGCCCCCGCTAATCCTCTAGGAACTCCTGGTGCTAAAGTGCGTGTTACTATCCCTTTCGGCGTTTGTAGAAAATATTTATGAGTTGCGTTACCCAGAGAACTTCATGCGATGCGAATAGGTCGTTTACCACTGATGAACCGCCAGCTGAACGTCCTGCTCGTCTCATCCCGTATATGCATATAAAAAGAACATAGTATAAATTTAAAAGTTAAGTAAACTAACCTATACTTAACCTTTGTGGAACAGCCACTTTGTGGAATCAACTACCGGCAGCGGTCTTACCGAACAGATACGACTTCGGGACCCTCAAGAAAAAAGCATACTCCCACCTTAAGGGCTGGCAACGCATTTCTTGACACACCTGTTGTTGCGGATGTCCATGGGCGGTTAGATGGGGAGAGATGAGGCCATCTCTCCCCATCTCGTGAGCCTCTTGCCCGTTTGCCCCCTCTCATATATAAAAAAAAAACCTGGCTTGTACGGGTTTATAGCAAAATATCCTGGTACATGCAGTATGCATAAGTATGCATTTTCTTCATGCCGACAAGTATGTTTTCACTCTTCTTTTTTTTACAATACAAAAATATTTATCTAGAAAAAGGGAAAATATCAAAAAAGCTTATAATGGACCCCGTAGTAGAGCAACTCGTATCGCGCTTCCCAAACCAACTGTTGAGCGATATTATGTAACCCTTAAAATAATTTTTTTTAAAGAAAAACAATAAAGTATTATTAAAATTGTTTAAGCAATCTTTTTGAAATTAATCTTTGTGAAAATAAGTTTTTCTTATTTGATTACGCCCGAAGCATCTAACTTTTGTTAAAAAAAACTATTTTTAAAGCAATTTTATAAGTGATAATATTACAATACTGGTCACAATGAAAGAATCTAACTAAAGAAGAATAGGAATGGGTGCACCATAAAATCGTCTGTTACCATAAAAAGTTTAATACTTATTGACAATATGTATTGATAGTACAACAAATTAGTTGACTATACAGTCAACAGACATTTTAAAATATCATTTTTTTTAAGCCTTGGTCTAATTTATGATGAAATGATGTTATCATGTACTGGTGCTTATTGTATAGAGATAGTTTTAATATAATATAAAGTTATTTCAATATCAAGTATACTTAGAAAGATAGACAGTTTATTTTATACTAAACAGAATAGAAAATAAAAATGTATACTAATACTATACTGCTAATAACAGACAAAGGTACTTACACAATGGGTGGTCATATCGCTTAAAGCGATTGACCCAAAAAGATACTAGATACAATAAGATATAAAAAAAAATCTTAAAACTAACGTCTGTAAATATAAATATTTTTTTCTTGAACTATATATTATATGTTAAATATAAGAAATAAAAAGTTGTAATTCTTATATATACAAATTTATATTCATAAATAGATATTACTACAGAAACGTAAATAATAATAATTTAACAAATATATATACAACTGTAAGGGCTTGTAAGGGCTCTCATATTCCCCATATTCCTCTACGCTGCTGAGACATGGACCCTACGAGAAAGTGAGAAGAAAAAGATCAATGCTCTTGAGATGTGGTGCTGGAGAAGAATGCTCGGTATATCGTGGACCGAATTCCAAACCAATGAGTCCATTCTTCGGGAGCTCGGCATTGAACAGAGACTGTCCACTACCGTACAAGCTCGCATTCTCACTTTCTTCGGGCATGTATCGCGACGTGGAAGCGACTCCATAGAACGCTTAATAGTGCAGGGTAAAGTCGAGGGCACTAGACCAAGAGGCAGGTCCCCGATGAGGTGGACGGACCAAGTGAGGCAAGCTGTCGACGGTACTCTGCATGAATGCACGAGAAGAGCGGCAGTTCGCGACGAGTGGCGTCGCATTGTGAAACAGGCCACTTACCTCGACGTGACGACCACGACCACTCTGACAAGAGTGTAACGCCGAAGAAGAATATACAACTGTGCAATTGATATTTATCATTCCACATTTTATTTTAATTCCTGTTAAAAATAATATATGTAATAAGTTCTGAAGGACACCTTACCCATTATTCTAGCAGAATAATAGATTTTGATCAATAAATGTAATTCATAATAACAGTAATCATAACTTCAGAAATCAAGTGCCGTTACCTACAATAAAATCGTTACTTTAGCTATTATGGCAGATCCGTTCGTTTACCGCTTTGGATTTTTTTTTATTTTTATTATTGAACCAACAGCACACAAAAATTAAACTAATAACAAAAATATTATGCGATGGCTGACTGCCAATTACAGGTTCACACTATGTATGGTATAACATTTAACGCTCTAATTAAACTATGATTCAATCAAAATAAAAAATTAACTAATAAATATAAAGGTGTGTATGAGTGTATGTGTGTATGAGTGTATGTGTGTATGAGTGTATGTGCGTATGAGTGTATGTGCGTATGATTAGATTGTATTAGTTTGTAGATACTTCTAAAGTAATAGTTTGAATATAGGAATAAATATTATGACTGTTCATTGTCAGTATATTCATGAAAATTTAATAAACGTTCACAAAAATCGTTACCTTATTGCTCTTAATAGTGATTTTCATTATTATAACACTAGAAATAAGGGATTGCTTGTAACTAATTCTAGTAGGCTTCATAAGATACATAATACACTTGTACATGTATACACTTCTATAATAAGGTCCCATCCACTGTTCAGGCATTATCTATAAATAAATTTAAATGTTTTATAAAAAAAAATGGCTCTGTCGTAAATCCTATTACTCCACTGCTGAATATCCAAATGATCGGACAGCCTGGGACTAGATTGTGATTATTTTATAGCGATAGAAATGACTGTACAATCCTACTAATATTATAAATGTGAAAGTTTGTATGACTGGATGTATGTTTGAACCTCTTTAAAGCAAAATCTACTGAATAGATTTTGATGAAACTTTACAATAATATAGCTTACACACCAGAATAACAAATAGGCTATAATTTATAAAACTATAGTGTGAATTATACAAAATATAAAAGAAGTGTGATTGTTACTAATGAATACAACTAGCGCCATCTCTTATCAACTAGCAAGAAAAAGATCAATACAATTTATATGGCAAAACAACGTTTGCCGGGTCAGCTAATATTGTATATTATTATTGAAAAGAGCGCAAGAAAAGAATGCTGAGAGAGTTTCTTGCGCCGCTTCTTCTCTCTCAGAGCGACATTTGTTTCCGAAGCGGTAGTAGTATCTAGTAGTTATTAGAAATGATATCAAAAAGAATTCTAAAGGAATCAATTTTGAGAAAATAAATGCCTTTTATGCCTTTTATTAAGGCAGCTTAGTAATTTTGACCTATTGCCCTTCTATCTACATCAGCGAAGATATTTGAAACTGCAATGGCTATACGCCTAAGTAGTTTTCTGGAAAAATATAATATCCTAAATGAAAGCCTACATGGTTTCAGGAAAAACCATTCCACAACTTTAGCGATATACAAATACATACAAAAAATATTTGATTCAATTAATAATAAAAAATATTCAGTTGGCCTACTGCTTGACAAGAGCAAAGCATACGATAGAGTCTCTTATGATATCTTACTAGAAAAATTATTTCTCTCAGGAATTCGAGGAATTGCCCACTATGGTTCAAATCTTACCTTAAAAATCGTTTTCAATACGTGGAAATAGAAAATACTAACTTCGAGACTGGAAAGATAGACCACATAAGATCTAATAAAGCTCACTTATCAGGATCGATTCCACAGGGCAGTGTGTTGGGTTGTATATTGTTCCTCATATACATAAATGATCTTCCTAACTTAATAGACGATGATTGTACTCTTTTTGCTGATGACATTTCTATTTTGATCCCATGCTCTAATTTAAAACAACTAGAAGAAAAATTAAATATTACAATGGACAAAATCTTTTATTGGCTAAATAATAATAATCTTGAACTTAATATTAATAAAACTAAAAGTATACCTTTTAAACCTTATCAAAAATCCCCCTTAAATATATCATATTCTTACAAAAATTCACAACTTGAAACAGTTGACACAGCTACACTACTGGGAAATGATTTAGACTCACACTTGACATGGAAGCCATATCTACAGAAATTAAAAAGCAAAATGTCATCTTTTACTTATGCTCTTTACCAACTAAAACGCGTAACAGATTTCAAATCTGTCCTTGCTGCTTATCATGCATATGCACATTCTAGATGGATGGATGGATATGGAATATTAATATGGGGAAACTGTAGTGAAATAAAAGATATATTTATTCAACAGAAAAAATGTATCAGAATTTTAGAAAATATTCAGCAGATGGATTCATGTAGACCATATTTTATTAAACATAAAATTTTAACTCTTACTTCAATTTACATCCTAGAAGCATGTAAATTTGTTAAAAAACATTCGGACTTATACTCAACACTACCAAATAACAAGCGAAATAATAGAAATTTAAACAAATTAAAAATTCCCCAAACAAGTATGTCATTAGTGTCATCGAGCCCTCACCACATGGCAATAAAAATTTATAATCACATCCCAAACGAAATTAAAAATAAAGAGAAGCCTTCTCTATTTAAAAGACATCTTAAAATTTTTTAGTTTCAAAATGCTTCTACGATTTACCCGATTTTTTTAATTACAAGTGTGAGAATTAGTTACAATATTGTATAAGAATGTATAAAATGTATAAGACTTATTTATTTTATGTATAACATTGCTGTGCCCTTGCAGGGCGTCACATATTGTCTACCCATTAATGTACCAACCATCCTACTGTAAAATGTGACTTGCAATAAAATATTTTGATTTGATTTCATTTCATTTCATTCATTTTTCTTAATATTTATCGTAATTAAAAAGACTGTTTGAATGAAAATATTTAAAGGATCATTTTAATTGCAATCACAAAAATAATTGGAAAAATTTATGTTATATTATAATGGGTATTATCTACAACATTATTGATTACACCTTCAAAATATAAATTAATCAACGAAAATTGCATGTGTAACCCACAAGGTAACCTAATTATTCTTTTCATTTCAATGAAAAAATCCAAACTGAAGCTGTAGAAATATTTCACAAATAACCTAACTATATAATTAATTAATTATAAAGCCTTCAATACTAATTCATATTACAAAATATCAAGGAAACTTGTACAGAATCACATCATCACCTTTATCTGATATATAAAATTCTCATATCAAGGTGTTTGTAGTTAAACTCCTTCAAAACGGCTTGACCGATTCTCATGAAATTTTGAGTGCATATTGGCTTGGTCTGAGAATCGGACAACATCTATTTTTCATCCCCCTAAATGCTAAGGGTGGTCCACGCCAATTTTTTTTTAATTTTTTTGACATTTTTTTTTAAATTTGATTATGAGTCAAAATTAAAAATACATACAATTTCAAATTTTCACCCATCTATGATCAACAGTTACTTTTGTATCGCGATTTTAATATCGGCAATACAACGTTTGCTGGGTCAGTTAGTATTATAATATTTCTCAAAGATGTTTACCTCGCCATGACAAGCTTCAAAACTTACATTAAATTTACTTTGAACACCATTTTAAAGATTATTTTAGCCGCTATTGATGAATAAATAGTTTTTTTTGTATTTTATACATTTTTACAACAAAATTAATGAAACATTAATAAACTTATATAATTAAATGTTAATTTAGGACAACGTGCATAGAAAAAAAATTACAATACTTCAACTAATATCGGTTTGTTAGATTCTTTCGGTGTAATAATAGGGGTTAAAGTATGAAATAGCCGTTTTATTGTAACAGACATAGACATATTTTATTTCACATCATCATCACACAATTTACAAAGTTTTATTATACACCTTAAGGTAAAACATAACAAAATCGCTTAAAGTAAAATAATATTTGTGAACATAATTATATAATTAGCAATACAATCAAAAATGATGTGAAAATGGACACCGCTCAGCGTATGCTGTAGCAAATGCTACAGCGCTGGTTTTCAGCGTAGCCCATTACGAGACAAACTCGCGCTGTGGTTTAGAAACGTTTGAAAATTTTTAAATACTTACAGCATAACACGTACTTATATAAAACTGAAAACCTACCTAACAGGTACTTCGATTTGACATAGAACCTTAATGAATTGAGATTTTTGAGTGAAACTTTTTTCACATAGTACTTATGTAGTTCTTCTTTTTAAAAATGTACAACATTTCAGTATCAACTTTCAGTTGTTTTTTTTTATTCAAGTTAGACAAGACAGATGGATATTTCGAAAATTCGAGTGATTTTTGAATACGAGTTCCGACGCGGAACTAAAGCACTGCTAATGAACGCACCGTGCGATTTTGGTTTAAACGGTTTTGTGATGGAAACTTTGCTTTGAAGAACGAACTGCGTGAAAGACCGGTGAATAACAATGAATTGAAAGAGATGGTGGAAGCCGATCCGAGCCAAACTACCCATGAATTAGCGACATGATTTAACGTTACCGTACCAATAATATTGGCTCATTTGCGATAAATCAATAAAATAAAAAAATATGAAACATGGTTGCCTCACGATTTGACTGATCTGAACTATTGTTGCCTTGTTGAATCGATACAGAAGTGAACGACTATTGGATAGAACTGTGACTTGCCATGATAAGTGGATTCTTTAAGATAACCGTAAGCGAAAAATGCAATGCACAGCTAGCTAAAGCAAAGCTTAGCAAAGCTTACAAATTGCAGTGGGGCCCCCATATTGAAGGATTGGCGAATAGGCTTAGTTCTGCAGCATATGCGGTTAAGAAAATCAGACGGTTAACTGACATAGATACGCCGAGATTAGTATACTTTAGTTATTTTCATAGTATTATGTCCTATGGTATTTTGTTATGGGGCAGTGCGGCCGATATTAATACTATCTTTGTGCTGCAGAAGAGGGCTATTCGCGCGATTTATAACCTAGGTCCTATAGAATCATTAAGAGAAAAATTTAAAGAAATAAACATTTTGACATTTTTGATAATGTTTTGTATGTTCATAAGCACATTGAGGAATTTTCTAGAAACTGTGACATTCATAATGTTAACACGAGGAACAAACATAAACTTGTTATGCCTACTACTCGGTTGGGTCGAGTAAGTAAGTCTTTTGTTAGGCGATGTATATGCTTCTACAATATGATCCCAGAAAATGTACAAAACAAATGTGTTACGAAATTTAAAAGAATTTTTAAAAAACGTTTGTGTGGGAATGGTTATTATAGCATAAACGATTTTCTTAATGACACCACGGACTGGGATTAAAGCGAACACCCTCAGGCTCTTTAATTATTAATGTTTATTGTACGATATTACATTGTAATCCATATTTTACATAAAAAAAAAAGCCCGCTGAGTTTCTTGCGCCCATTCTTCTCAGGCCTGAGGCAGTCTCTTTTGAATGAGTGGTAGATTTTGACGTTCAATAAGTGATTATAAATCCTATTTTGAATAAAAATATTTGAATTTGAATTTGAATTTGAATAAAAAGGTAATGGTATCTGTTTGGTGGTCTTAGCATGGTGATATTCACTATACAGTTCTCCGATCTGGTCGAGCAATAACGGCAGATGTCTACTGTGCAAAACTCCTAGTAAAACTAGCAGTGAAACAGCCCCAACTCATGAATCGATCTCCACCATTATTTCTCCATGATAATGAGAGACCTCATACAGCACGAGAAACCATTTGAACTCTACAGGAACTGCAATTAGAAACCATTAATTACCCTCCGTATGCGCCAGACCTTGGTCTAGCGAACTACCATTTTTTTTCGTGATTTGGACTATTTTCTACGTAATTAAATGTTTTCATCTCAGCAGCAGTACAAAATTTCACACAGTTTGTCAAATCTAGATCACAACAGTTCTATTGCAAAGCCATAAATGACCTTCTTGTTAGATGGCAGCAATGTTTAGATAATAATGGTAATTTATTTTGATTAAATAAATATATTAAATAAAAAAAAAATGATATTCATTTTTTCAATTCAAATCAGCAATTATATACTTTAACCCCAAATATATTACGTACGTAATACTCACATGGGTCATCTAGTTTATAAGTTATTACGTCAGTTGCACTAAATCGTTGTAATGAAGGTTCATGATTTTAAAGCTCGTTGGTATACTATATTATTAGTGAAATGGATTAAATAGTGCTCAATGTCAAATAAATCAAATGGGTATGCGTCAAAAAGCTCTGGACAGAACTTGGCGATAGTTAAGTGTAGTAAACCAATGATGACGGCACCTGCATAACGTCTCGCTACATTTAAAG
Source organism: Leptidea juvernica (assembly GCA_949711755.1). Classification (NCBI taxonomy): domain Eukaryota; kingdom Metazoa; phylum Arthropoda; class Insecta; order Lepidoptera; family Pieridae; genus Leptidea; species Leptidea juvernica. Next base: position 14,925,373 of record CATIXQ010000008.1, read on the forward strand.
TCTACGGCGTAGTAGCTTGGTTGGGGAATGTAGCAGACAGCTGTCGATACTATTCATATACAATTATAAAATCAAATGCGTACTTCATACTCACTATAATAAAAATCATTTCTTCCAACATATTTTTTTTACTATTCTAATAATTTTATCAATATTAGTAGTTAATTCAATAACCAGTGGGAGGCTCTTTTGCAACGGATGCCGGCTAGATTATCGGTGCCACAACGGCGCCTATTTCTGCGGTGAAACAGTAATGAGTAACTATTATTATGTTTATTATTATACCTACTGTGTTTCGAACTGAAGGGCGCCGTAGCTAGTGAAATTGCTGGGCAAATGAGACTTGACACCTTGTCTCAAGGTGACGAGCTCAATTTTAGTACCGCTCAGAATTTTTGGGTTTTTCAATAATCTTGAGCGCGCTGTCGGCGCTGCATTGTAAAGGGCAGGGCGTATCAGTTACCATTTATTTTTCTATAGAAAAGGAAGACTAACGAGCGTACGGGTCACCTGGTGTTAAGTGATCACCGCCGCCTACATTCTCTTGCAACACCAGAGGAATTACAGGAGCGTTGCTGGCCTTAAAGGAAGGTGTAAGCGCTATTTTTGAAGGTACCCATATCGTATCGTCCTGGAAACACCGCACAAGGAAGTTCAATCCACAGCTTTGTAGTAAGTGGAATAAAGCTTATTGGATGGTGAGGATCATATCCTAATTTGTGGCGTGTGGTGCGCAGCTGGAATTTGGCGGCAGCAATCAGGTAAAACAGCTCTTGATTAACTTCACTTAACTTCATACTAATAATGAAGTACTTGTGTTAAAGGAAAGGAAAGTCAAATAATAATTAGTAATGTATGCGACGATTTTTTTAAGTAAGTATTTTACCCAAATTTTTGAAGCCTACATCACAAAAATCAATAAAGGTGGCAAAAGTGCTCTCTCTTGTATAGATTAGACGCATTAAAGCAATCAGGTATTTATCAACGCATAACAAACACAATTCGATGATTAATCATTAGCATATTGGTAAGGCTTGCGGTTTCACCCGTGTTTATCGTTTGAGCGCGGTTTTCTGGACAATAGGTAGACTACCTATCCATACAAAATCATGGTTAGCTTTCTAGTTTTAATATATTTCAACACACAGGCCACCAAAAAAACACAACGCTCAAGATAGAAGAACAAAAAAAAACCTCTTGACTTGAATAGTAATTAGTAAATTAAATCCACGATAATTCAATATTATTAAGTATTTATTTAAGCAATTTGTCCTTTTTAAAGTGATATCCCTCACTTTTGGGATTAATTAAATTAATTTGTAACCAAAATTTATGAACAAAGCTCACACGACTCACGCGTTCCTTGCGAGCGCTCTTTCCAACTGAGCCAACCGTTCGAGTGACGTTTCGTTTATTAAAGTCTTGTATGCTTTGTTCAACTTTGTTTTTCTGTTTTAATACTTTTTCTGACTACTACTACTACTTTGTTTTAAATTCAATGCCAAGTTATTTTCAAATTCTTAGTTTACCATTTTGGTCCTGACATACTTCCCTGGATTCTTCCACTAGCATTAAACCTTTCATATATGCTCTTTTATTTTTGGATCACTTGATTACGCCCCTGGACATACATCCACGACCTGATTAAATAAGGAATGCCTGGACTCTCTATTTTATATTTTTTTACCCCATCAGTAATTAGTGGTGGATCGAGGTGAGGAAGCCGCCCATGGACATTCGCAACACTAGGGTTCGGAAGTATGTTCTTTGTTTGAAAGTCGCCTAGATTGACCTTTCTCAGCATTTATTCCAGATTATCACTGTAATATACAGTCAATCTACTTTCATCTACGCTTTCAACATCACTAACATCAACATCATAGTGATAAAAAGATCAGGCTGAATCAAAAGAATATTATAAAATCATTGATATAAGCATACCATACCATAGCAATATAAGCGCATAGTTTAAGCCTATTTGAATAAAGTTTATTTGACTTTGACTTTAAGATTATAGGTTTCACGAAAGAGAGAATCTTGTCCCGAGTGTTCGTTGAGAGTGCTTCTGTGGTACATCCGAACTTCCAAGAGCATATCAGAGCAGTGATCACTTACCATAAGCATCCCATACACTTGTTTATCCAACAAACGATAAAAGCATCTTAAGTAAAGTAAATGGCGTGGAAAATACAAAATTAATTATTGAGTTACGGAACACCTCTTGTGCAAGACTTTAGCAAAACTTCGTAACACAATTATTGAGCTCCACGTTCGAACTTTCCTCCTCTATATGTTCTATTTTTGGGGGAGAAATAATTTAGAAACTGCGAAATATTCCTCTAAAACTTGCAAATGCTTCAAATTCCATGAAATATTATTTGAATTTACTTAGCTTAAATTGTTGAACAAAGACATATCAAGATTTTTGAACTTTACGTCACTCGAACGCTTAGCTCAGTGGATGAGCGCTAACAAATAACGCGAGTGGTCGCGGATTCGAGTCCCGCATCGTTCATAAAGTTTGTACTCAATCTTACTTGTGTAATTCATCCCAGAATTGAGGGTTATCACCTTAAAATAACAAATCATTTTATACAATTAAATATAATATCTACTAATAAATTAATAATAATAATTAAAAATGTAAAAAAGTCAGATAGATTGAGAAAAGGTGCCATCAAAATCAAAATAAAAGTTTCGGACATAACCTCAAAAATCAAAAAACTCAAATGAAGATGCGCAGGCACATGATATGAGGACAGGATTAGTGGAACAAAATTGAAGCCAAGAGAAAGGTAAACGAAAAAGAGATAGACGACATAAAAGGTGGGAAGATGATATCAAACAAGTGGCAAGAATAACGTGGGATAGAGTTGCTAATGAAAGGTTAGAGCAGGCCATTGCCGACTGGCATACGGATCTAGGAAACAAGAAAAAAAATAAAAATTATCGATAATTTTGAATATTTGATCTGAATAAAAGGCTATTATTTTTTTTTTAAATAACAGTTACATAAATACAACATTAGCGTCCAACGTAGGGCTAATGACTTCTATTTTGAAACAGTTTGGTACTTAATAAGTTCCTTCCTAGCATATCTTTGCATTATTTATTACGTATAATTTTTACTAAACTAATAGTATTTAAATACATTTTTTAAAATTCACCTATGTAAAAGTATTGCAACTATATATTACTTATTATATTATAAATATGTGCCACCAGAAATATATTTATTAAAACTCATTTAAGGAATTAATGTTGAATTGTGATCTGAAAATACATGAAACATATTTTTTTTTTCTTGTAAATTCAATTAACTCTCCTTATTCTTCCAACTTATTAAAAACCGAACGCTATAAATAAGGCAACTATGTATGTTGCTGTATATTTAGTCTGGCCATAAATATGATGATTTTTTTTACATTTGAGCAAGATTTTAAAGCAGCATTTTAACAAATGAAATGAACGTATTTATGCTCAAAACTCTAAGGAAGCTTCCCAATTAGTCGACAGAGTGCAACGTAGGCACGATCCGACCTCTGCTATGAAGGAGTGATTGAAACATATTTTTGTGAGAAAGGTATCAAAACATCGACACAAGTGTATCAAGATACCATTCTTGAGAAGGTAGTGAATACCCTTATCAACACCATGTACAATAACCAAGAATATTTCTTCCAGCAAGACTCGGCATCGGGTAAAATATAAAGCTCGGTCTACCCAGTCTTGGTTGGAAACGAACGTTTCGGACTTCATCAGAGCTGAATACTGGCACTGGTCTATTCCCGATCTTAATCCGTTGGATTATGATTTATGTTCAGTTTTAGAGAGTACGGCTTTCTATAAAGGCCTAATTTGGAGTCCCTTAAACAATACGTATGATTGGCAGTGAAGAATTTTCCCATGGAAAGAGTGTGTGCTTCTATTGATAACTGGCCTCAAAGTTTAAAGGACTGTATTGCAGCCAATGGAGATCACTTCGAATAAGCTTTTTATATTTTAAATTGTTTTATATTTATGTAATAAACTAACACACTGTAAAAGTAAATGTTATTTGTAATATAATTTTTTTCTTTGTTTCAATATTTATGGCAAGACTAGGTTTATATTAGTAATATTGATAAGCTACAATTAATATAAACAGATTATTACTTATTCGTATGTAAATAGTTGTAAAGTAATGTGAATAGTTACACAGTATATTAATATGTTAGCATTATACAAACTCAAATATTATTCTAAGGGAATTTCCATTAGTTTAACATAATATTCGGATTATGTTAGTAAATCGTATTTGTGGCATATGAGATAGTAAGCTCACTTAATATCACTTAGATGAAATTATTTGTAACTAGCTGACCCGGCAAACGTTGTTTTGCCATATAAATTATTTTTAGTGTTCGACCGTTTTTTCTCAGACTTACTTTTTAAAGCCGACAACCACGACCACGAAAAAGTCTTTTCATTTTTCGAGTTAATATAATAAAGCATAAAGCACTCATACAAAATGTGGCTTTCTATAGGTAAGAAAAAATTTAAAATCGTTTCAGAAGATCCAGAGATTATTAATATCTTGCAGATTGCAGATTTCTTTTCTACTTACTTCACACTTCTTGTAGAATATATAGTGGATAATTCACACAATATTTTTATAAATTATAGCCTATATGTTATTCTGGTGTGTAAGCTATATTATTGTAAAGTTTCATCAAAATCCATCCTGTAGTTTTTGCGTTAAAGAAGTACAAACATACATCCAGACATACAAACTTTCACATTTATAATATTAGTAGGATATTTCCAGTAAGCCAATAACAGAAGAGCAGAGGGTTGCATCATGAAAGATGATCAGCTATTGTTATCATATTACCAGTGGGAGGCTCCATTGCACAAGATGCCGGCTAGATTATGGATACCACAATTGCGCCTATTTCTGTCGTGAAGCAGTAATGTGTAAGGATTAATGTGTTTCGGTCTGAAGGGTGCCGTAGCTAGTGAAATTACTGGGCAAATGAGACTCAACATCTTATGCCTGGAGGTGACGAGCGCTATTATACTGCCGCTCAGGGCGATCTCAATAGAGATAGATTTCCAGGAGCTGGAACTTTCACATCAAAGAAACTCTTTAAAGAACCTTTTTTTTTAAAATTACATAATTATAAATAGTCTTTCGGCTATTTATTAATTTAAAGCTATTTCCTATCTTAATTCATCCTAATTCGTGTATAACAATTTTTTAACAACTTTCGACACCTTTTTTTAGACGTTCCGAAGCAAATGAGCTATCGCTCATATTTTTAGAAGCTTTATCAATAATCAATACTTTTTTTAACTTGTTGACAATTATTCTATGTTCAAGCTTGAACCCGGCTATAACAAAACGTGGTGATCGGGTGGAGGTGGAATTATCATTTAACTTAGAATGGAGTCTTCCATAACTAACTACTAAAATGTAAAAAAAATGGGATTTCAGAAATACATGATAACAGAAATACGAAGTATTAAATACTTTAGCTATTTATTTTTTCGTTATGATAGAATGTATACGTTATGGTTCAACTACAACAAAATAAATTGTTGAATTTCTTGCCAGTTCTTCTTAAAATATTTTTTCGCAGATATTATATAGGGAGAGATATAATAGGCCGATTATTCCATTTCAATACGTAATAGCTGGAGCAGTGTCTTTGACAGGTAAAATGTTGTCGTTAAATTATTTTGGTTACTTCACAGACATGAAATGATTTTCAATATTCAGTTAAATAAATATTTTTTTTCCTATTTGGGAGGCTTCTTGGATGCGCGGCAATTATCTATCAATATCTCTTTTCTTATAATTTTGTTATGGCAAATTATAGTGCAGACGGTTTCCTGTACAAAGAAAATACATACAGAGATATCATAGACAACAGACTCATTGTCATCTGAGAGGCTAATCTAATGACAGTTGTCTCTTGCGCCGTATATAACAAAATTGTCACCGAGCAACACAGTTTGAACGCAATACGCATAACGCAATATAAGCATATAATACGCAATATTTTAAAACTTCATAATCACATCTCAAGTTTTCGGTATAACGCAACGCATAAATTCTTTTTCTACACACGCCGAGAGAAAGTAACATGCACCTAAGCACCAGGAGTTCCTAGAGGATTAGCGGGGGGCTCCAGCTGCAGACAGGTGCTCAGGTACGTCGGCCTATTGTGTATGGTAAAGTTTAAGACAATTTCAAGGAAAGTAGATCTACAGGAAGAAAGAGAGTCCTAGTCAAGCAAATCAGGGACCTAAAAGTTTGCGCTGACAGTAATCATGAAGACACAAAACTTACAGCTTTAACTTCACAGGATGCCGGCTAGATTATGGGTACCACAACGGTGCCTATTTCTTTCGGTCTTAAGGGCGCCGTACCTAGTGAAATTACTGGCCAATGAGACTTAACATCTTATGTCTCAAGATGACGAGCACAGTTGTACTGCCGCTCAGTTTTTTTTTGTTTTTCAAAAATCCTGAGCGGCACTACATTGTAATGGGCAGGGCGTGTCAATTACCATCAGCTGAATGTCCTGCTCGTCTCGTCCCTTATTGTTATAAAAAAAATATGGCTAAGATGGATTTAGTTCAGACTGATCGCCAGAAATGATTTAATTTTTATTTTATTTAAATAATTTTATAACCTATCTATTTTATGAACAGCATTACACTGCCCATTACAATGCAGTACCGCTCAGAAATATTTAATTGGAAAAAATTCTGAGCAACATGGCAATTGCGCTCGTCAGTTTGAGACAAGATGTTAAGGCTTACTGGCCCACTTCAATAATGCTTCGTATTTATTTGGAAGCAGGTAGAAAAATACTGCATATACCTGGACGGACAGATGACTGCTGGGGCAGTAAAGTCCTCGAATGGCGACTACGTCCCGGAAGACGCACGTAATGGACGGATTTGGTCAAGATCACCGGAATACGTTGGATCAGGGTAGCGCAGGACTGATCGTCATGGAGATCGTTGGGGGAGGCCTTTGTCCAGCAGTGGACGTCTTCCGGTTGAAATGATGATGATAAGGCAGAACAGGACATAGAAACTCACCGATTCAGACTCATTGTTGTTTTGTGTTTAAGTACAGTCAGTTTTTTATTGAAAATAAAACCATATTCTCTATATATTGATAAATATAATGAAATTTGTGAGTGAATGGGTACATAAAGTTTACTTACATAAGCTTTTAACTTAAGTGTCTGAACTAAACAAACAAGTTACAGTCTAAACTGTTCAGAACTCTAGCGTTCCTCAGTTGAAAGCTATAAGTAAATGCTCTTCGAAAACGAGATTCACTTCTAGTTAAACTATTGTTTGTGTTTTGTTTTAGTTTCGTGATGCGTTTCGTCTAATAGTTAGTTTATACCAATTTGAGGTTCTAAGCAGATTAACAGTCTATAGTTTGGTTGTCCCGGGTTCGATCCTCGCTCGCCACGTACCAATTTAATTTCGATTTTTAGGGTTCCGTGTCCTAATGGCAAAAACGGAACCCTTATAAGTTCATCAAGATGGTCCGTCCGTTAGTCACAACCATTTTTTTTCCGAAACTATAAGAACTATATCGTTGAAACTTGGTATTTTGATGTATTCTGTAAGCCGCATTAAGAGTTTCACACAAAAATAGAAGAAAAAACAACAAATTTTGGGGGTTACTTACAACTGAAACTCAAAAATTTTTTTTATCAAACCCATACGTGTTATCAATGGTTAGGTCTCTAAAAATGATATTGAGGATATGTGTGTATAATTTTTTTCTAAAACTGAATTGTTTGCGCGAGAGACATTTCCAAAGTGGTAAACTTGGTGTCTCCCCCAGCAAATCAGAATTTCGAGCAAGGCTCAAGTGGCTCCTGCTTCGATTTCGCCGGAACACTCATATTTCATATTTCTCTTCTGTTCTTTTCGACCCAAAAACTCCCCAATGTTTATTTATTTGGGTGTTTCTCATAAGCTCAAGCAGCTATTACCTTTTTTTGTATTGCTCAATGCTCAATCTATTTATATAAAAAAGCTCAGACGCTCAATGAATTTAAATAATATATAAAATCCCTTTCAATTTTAAGTTACCTGGTTTTTTTTTTTTTTTTGAGAGGAGGAAATACGGTTACGTATTTACGCCCCGGAACAGGGCGTAATATGTCGGACTCGAGTGTCCGCGTAAGCGGACACCCCATACCGACTAAAACCTCCTCTGTGCTGTTAGCAGCCCTGGCTTTCACAGCGAAGTAGGACGTGGGCCGTGGAGGCCGCAAAGACTACGCAACAACAGTCGCGGGGCGTCTCCTAAGGAGACTCGAACCTCAGACCGGCTGTGTGTTTGTGGGAAGAGTTACCTGGAAGAGATCGCTGAATAATCACCTAATTAAGCTACCATAACTATTATCTACGAGTTTTAACATATTATTGTTGCAATAAAGTGTTTTGATTCATTTTCATTATTTAATTCAATTGCTTGTTCTAAAAGTCATGCTGACATCGAGTCGTTAAAGAAATCTATAAAATAATAAAATAGAATAATATAAAAAGAAAAGGAAACAGTGCGTGAATCCATAGCATCATGTCCAGGCATATTAATAGCATGCATCAAAGCCAGAGGTAGTCATTTCGAATAGATTTCTTGTTATTTATTGCTGGGAGTTCACGAGTGCGACATGCGAGTTTTAATAAGATCAAATGACACCATAAAAATAATGCATTATTATTTGCAACAGAATCTATGGCCACCCCAGGTAAAATTATCGTGAAGGAATTATTTAATTTACGTTTTATTGTAGAACTAAAATGATCTGGAGAAACACATGTCCAATTAGGTAGACCTCATACCACATTTGCTAAGCATATTGTTCGCGTTACAAATAAACACAACTGGCTTTTCGAGAACAATTATTACAAGTTGAGCTCTATAGAGAATTCTGAAATGGTTTTATAATGCAACAATATTGTTCTTTATAGTAATTACAAAGCAAAAATGAATTCTTAATAATTTATAAGCGTGTTGTGTTGCGAATTTAATGTTCCATAACTTTTTGCTAAACAGTTTTTCTTGTTAGTTTTATTTGAGATATCTACGACTTGAGCCATTTGCACATTAGCAACTAAGTATTTTTCCCCTGTCTTCTACAAAGTTTATACATAGATAAAAATTTAATGATAAATTGCTCTCAGAGAGACGAACAATAAATAATATCATTGTTATAACATAAACATAATTTAGTCCAAGGCTACTTTAGATATGCTGCAACTAACAGCTAACGATATGCTGCAATAACTGAGTATTAAGACTTAAAACAGCAGAATTTTCAAACATTTATATGGAAATATTATTATTTTCTCAGCGCTGTAATATACATTATCAGCATAAGAACGTTACACTCGCAAATTCATATTTTTTGTACGCTTTCGAATACTCACGCCAATATTGAGAAACATCTGTTTCCACGAAATATTGCAAAAGATTATTGACTTTGAGTTCTGTTTCGAATACTTTATACCTTATATTGGCTGTTGTTTGAAATTTATAATATTATATTATTACGACTCGGAATTCTTTCAAACCTTTAGATGCGTAATAATAAAATTGTCCATTTTTTTCTGCTGGCAGCCGATAGATGCAAATTAATATGAGTCTAGATAGAGGGCTTAGCAAGATGGTCTGAAGGCTGGAAGCTACATCAAAAGCTACTACTTTGACACTATAATGCTTGGTATTTAACAATACTATAGGTACCTACATATTAGTCGAATCACTACTACTATAACCTTCCGTAGTGGGCAAGTGTCCCAACGCCGCGGTATGCCATCGATCGGCGCGATTCTGGCGCGCACGCAGCGGACTGTCAATGCATATTATTTTACGTGAATTAATATATTGCTTATGATTAGGATGATATGAGAGAATTTATAAGAAAGCTATTGAAACAAGCTATAAGACAATGCAAAATAAACTATCTTATAAACAAAAAAACAACCGACTTCAAAAACACTATTCCAAAACAATATATATAATATGCACTAAAAAGTATAAAAATAATTCAATATTTCGATACAATCTAATTAATTAATCTAATTCTAGTTACGATTATTGTTATTTTTTGAATTAGTGTCCTTCCGCTGCGACCCGCTCTCGCCTCTCGCCTTCTCGCGACTCAAGCACATCTCACCTATAACTATTTATGTAGTTACAAACCTATCTTGATGACACTGACTCCAAAAATTACAATAATCCTTTCCATTAAAAATGAATCATCGAAATCGGCTAGCGCGATATTGAGTAATTCGTAAATTTATCATCCACTTTGCTATACGTATGTATAGCAAATTTAAGACTTTTATGGCTTTCTCATGTATGCCATTGTCAGGTCTGGACCACACGGGAAGCATCAGCTTTCAAATAAATAAGAATTATCAAAATCGTTTCACCCAGTCGAAAGTTTTGAGGTAACAAACATAAAAAAAACGATGAATTGAGAACCTCCTCCTTTTTTGAAGTCGGTTAAAATGAGGGTGAGAACTAGTTCAGAAGCGCAGTGTGCCAAACAGCAAATCCCGATTTTGGAAGTATAATCTCATACTATCAGTAGTAGATGCGAGATGCGGCGAGCTTAACCACGCGGTTGGTCATGAATGCGGTCGATGATAAATTGATTTCCAGTGCGGTCAGCAAGCGGTGCGATCCAATTCACGAATGCTTGCGTGTACAGCGGCTGCCGGAAGGTAACTGGATTGTTTTGTAATGTTTAAGCTACATATAATCAGATATGCAGTTGATTGATTCAGGCTGACACTGAGTTGTATCTTGATACATATGAACAATATTCCAAATGAGACTGAGCTAGTGCATGATTATCTCTCCCTGCGTCGTAATCCTCAGTACTGAGGGTCGTGACCACCCCTCTGTATCACTTTCTCACGTATGATCGCTCTCCATCTGTTCCTGTCTCTGGTGGTGTGAAAGGCATTGTGAACCGTAGAGTCGAGGGCGGAGCGGATCTGGTCGGACCATCGTGTTGGACTGCGTCCACGAGGCCTCTTCCCATCTATTTTACCGACCACAATGAAGCCTGTCAAGGTTTCCATTGTCCTTCCTTGCGATGTGACCGAAGTATTCTAAAACTCTGCGCAGACATTCGGAAGACAATCGCGAGGAGATCCTGAGTTCTGAGCATGATTATGACTCGAAATTTAATATTCGGATACTTTCACTCAGCCGTTTGCAAACATCTGAACCTTCGTGGAAAACTTTCAAGCGGCAATGTAATACGTGCAACAGTTACAAAAATGATACAAAGAATGTATCAATAAAAAACAGTAGTAGTGGCTATTGCACAAGGTTTCGAGAAATTGTTGACGCACATTATTTTTCGCGAGCACAAAACGTTTTCGTTCCATTTCAACTCAGTGAATTCTTACTCGATAACGGGAACAAATGGAGTACTCCTTGAAATTGTTGTTGTTGTGTTTTGACAATTACAGCTTATATGACGTCAAAACTATGATTAATATTCTTCTTCTTTTTTTTTCTTCTTTTCAAATTCGTATCTTGATTTTATAATTTTTGCTTTATTTTATATAATTGTTTTCTTGGTGTCACGGAAGCAAAGACTGTGCATGTTGTGACACCTTAATTTGTTGTACATTCAACTCATTATTTGTTAATATTTGATATATTTTAAGCATATTAGAATGTAACAACTACTGGTTGCCCTATAAATAAATAAATAAATAAAACAGATTTAAACTATCTATTATCAAAGGGTGGTTTGAGTTTTTTTATCGACTTGAAAAGAAGGAGGTTTTCAATATGTCATTATATTACCAGTGGGAAGCTCCTTTGCACAGGATGCCAGCTAGATTAAAGGTACTACAACGGCGCCTATTTCCACCATGAAGCAGTAATGTGTAAACATAACTGTGTTTCGGTCTGAAGGACGACGTAGCTAGTGAAATTACTGGGCGAATGTGACTTAACATCTTATGTCTCAAAGTGACGGGCGTAGTAGTTTTTCAAGAATCCTGAGCGGTGATCACTTAAGGTGACACTAAATGCCAGCGACCTTGAGCGATATGAGTTCACGGCTGCCGGCCCGCCATTATGTCACAAAGCCAATATTTTCAAAATTCTTGGGAGGAAAACAGTTTATATGCTTACAATCCCGGTTATTCACTACTTATCTGAATAAATAAACCTACACAAAAAAGTACAAGCTATAAGAATAACTTTTCTGAGGGAAGTACCAAAAAAATGCGTCACGCCATGCCAAAAAACTTGTTTAACTTCAAAGAAAAGTGGTTTAACTTCAAGGAAAAGTTCAAAAAGGCTCGGCAGTGTTTGTTATAACCAACAGCAAGCATTAGCAACCTACAAATAAGACTTAAGGATATGTGTAACAGGATTAAGTAGTGTTCATAGCTCCAAATGCTATACTTTCACCACAAAACTTGTCTAAAAACACCATGTTTGCTTTAACATGAAGTTTTACTCTTCGCCTTAACATGAAGTGACCTGTAGGTACTCTCGTTGTAAATATGTTTTTGTAAAAATTATTTTTTATTTCGCACTCTTATGTTTCCTGTTACGGAGATTGTTCAAGGATAATCAGAATTTAGAAGTTATTGTAACGCGCAATATAAAACAATATTTATAATCGTTATGCTTCAGTGCCAATTGATATTTACTCTGTCTCTACAGTTTCACTTCAACAAATAATAATTCCTGTGTTCAAACGCTTGAAAAGTACTTATAAAATATATTTCAATTCTATTTTCAATACATTATGCATGCAGAAAATATTTTACTTACATTAATCTTTTTCAATTTTGAGGGTTAAATTTAAGAGTAAAAAAATTTAATAATTTTTTTTTATATTATCGAAATTAAAATCAAACTTATCTTCGGAAACGTATAAAAGATAAAAAACTATTATATAGGTGTGTCATATCAGTGAGAGTGTTAAGTAGTGCTGTTTTCAATTATTTTATTTTCCAGATAAAACAAATTAACCTACAAAAGACATAGATCAGCAATGCTCAAATGTTATTACTGTGAAAAATCGGCGGTATATGAGATCTGGACGGATTAAGTTATATTTTATTTTACAACTTTTTTGTTATATATTCAATTGTTCATATAGTAATAAAATTCTTAGTATAAATTAAATAATTACATAAATTACTCGAGTAATTTCAACGCTGATTGATCGCGCTCCTTGAGTCACCTCGAGCCCACTTTATCCAGCTAGGGTTACACGACGAGCGTTGCAGCTCATCATCATGATCAGCCCGAAGACGTCCACTGTTGGAGAAAGGCCTCCCCAAAGATCTCCACGACGATCGGTCCTGAGATGCCCTCTCTCTATCTTGACCAGATCGTCGGTCCATCTTGGGGGCCTACCAACACTGCGTCTTCCGGTACGTGGTCACCATTCGAGGACTTTACTGCCCCATCGGCCATCTGTCCATCGAACTATGTACCCTGCCCCCTGCCACTTCAGTTTCGCAATCATTTGGGCTATGTCAGTGACTTTGATTCTCCTACGGATCTCCTCATTTCTGATTCGATCTCGCAGGGTAATTCCGAGCATAGGCATTGCCCTCTGAGCAACCATGAGCTTTCTCATCAGGCTGAGTTGCGTTGCAGCTCAGTCCCATTCAATATCCAAACAATAACAAGCTCAGTACGCCTTAAGAAGTTTCCACTTCAAAAATATGTGACTGAATATTTGGCGAAAATTTGCGACGACATATTAGATTCCTACTTATACAATACAAGCTTAAGCTCAAGCTCTCATTGTACTAAAAATGCCAACTTAGTCCTTATTTCAAGTAAACTAAATGCTGTTAGGAAAACATAAAAACATATTATGATATTAAAAAAAATAGTTATGACGAAACAATGGAAAGATATACCTGAGGTTCGAGGTTCGAAGGCGTTACACCGAGTACTTTGATGCGATACGATTATTCCGTTGACCACTGATGAATGAATATGCGTGCGAAATGTGCCGGTGCTCGGTGACTATTGGTTATTAACCGGCGCGATAGTAAATTGGCATTAGATTAGCCAATCAGATACCAATCATGCGTCTATAGGTATCTCTCTATTTCTACGGAACTATCTGCACTATAGTTTGCCATAACAAAAATTACAAAAAGAGAATAGACAATTCCGGTGCAACCAGCACGCTTGGACATAATTAAAAGATATCATCGTAAAACTATCTTTTAGTGATCGCCTTTGAACAATGAGTGGAGCACAATTGTAATTTTCGTACAACAAAAGCTATAGTCCGGCTTCAAATCAGTTTCATATTCAATGCATGACGCGAACAGTAGTAGGGGCCACACAATTCTTTAAAATTTCCTTTGTATCGTTTGCTGGTTATGCCATTGTTGTGAGTAAAAATGCTTTTATATGACTGTTTTACTGGTTTCATTACGTGAAATTTAAAATTACGTGGTTGGAAAAGACATTGAATAACAATTATGTATGTTGGCAACAAAAATTGAAGTACATTTGTAATAACTTAATCCATAATATAAGCTTAGATTATAAGCGACTAGATAGAGCCTTTGGTGTTAGACAACGGATCACAACAGGCCAGGTTTGTTATTTTGTGTGCATTACACGCTACGTCTTACATACGCGATACCCTAATGTCCCGGGTTCCAATCCCGGTAGGTGCAATCATTTATATGATGAATATGAAGGTTTGTTTCCGAGTCATGGATGTTTATTTGTATGTTTATGTAAGTATATTGTATTAAATATATCGTTGTCTTGTACCCATAGTACAGGCTATGCCTAGTTTGGGGCAAGATAATTTGTGTGAATATTATTATTATTATTCTTATCTATTATTATCTTCTTATTTATTATTATCTTTATAAGAAGGCAGCATGACTCTCCGCACTAACTCAGCTTTGTTGAATTCCAAAAATTTTTAACGAAAAAACAACCGCCTTCAAAAACACTATTCCAAAAAAATAGATATAATGTGCACTAAAAAGTATAAAAATAATTGCGTATTTTTATACAATCTAAATTATAAATCTTATTCTAGTTACGATTATTGTTATTTTTGGAATCGGTGTCCTTCGGCCGCAACCCGCTCTCGCCTCTCGCCTCTTCACGACTCAAGCACATCTCACCTACATAATATAACTATGTATGTAGTAACAAACCTATCTTGGATGACACCGACTCCAAAAATTACAATAATCGTAACTAGAATAAGATTAATAATTTAGATTGTATAAAAATACGCAATTATTTTTATACTTTTTAGTGCATATTATATCTATTTTTTTGGAATAGTGTATTTGAAGGCGGTTGTTTTATTGTTAATTTTTTTTTGTTTTTTGATTGTGAATTTGAAGTACACTAACTAGCAATTTCTCTAAATATGTGTAAATATACTATATTTACTAAATATATATACAAAAATTTTTCAATGCAGCAATGAACTTAAGTACTTTGCAATTTGATTACAGACAGTGTTCCGTTACTTTTTCATTGATTCCGTTATCAGAACCTAACCAAACTCTCACCAAACTATCTTTGAAGCATATGCTTTCCAATAAAAAAAGAATCATCGAAATCGGTTGGCGCGATATTGAGTTATTCGTAAATTTGTCATCCACTTTACTATATGTATGTATAGCAAAATTTAAGACTTTTATGGTTTTCTCATGGATTCCATTGTCAGATCTGGACCAAATTACATTGGAACCATTCGGGAAGCACCAGCTTTGAAATAAAAAAATAATTATCGACTACCTACGACTAGTAGGTACGTACTTTGGCTATAAAACCGATAATAGAAATTAATAATTACACTTTATTATTCATAGATTCATAAACCTGATTTCGATTATTTCGTTGTGACAGACACTTAAACAACATTATATTTGATTGACGCTCCACAAGCCCCTAATCAAAGAACACAAGCGTAGCTAATGAACGGAAACGTAATAACAATTAGAGTACCTAACGGTTATATTGTAGATAATGGCGGTTCACTTCCTCAGAAGTTCTGAGGTTAATGCTTTTGTTATCGCGAGATGTGAAAATTTGTTCTATCCTGAGATTTACTTGGATCGTTTTGATTAGTTTGATAAATTAAAATTAAGTTAAGCCTAAGAATTATACATATTATATTTAATTGTTATTAAGAATATTATATTCTTACAAATTCAAAAAATACAGTTCTAGAATGTCACTTGTCGAAACTACATTAAGTATATTTTATTTAATCAATATGATGATTGACGCCTCCTTTTAAGCACTAAAGTGCCTGTTTTAGAAATATTATAGACAGATTTTATTCTTTGAGGAAATTCACAAAAAAGAATTACTTGTTCAAGAGTATCTTACTAAGTCATATTATGATACAAGGGAACGCCTCCAGAATTGGCCTCAAGAATAATCTGTTAATTAATTAATAAAGTTAAGAAACACACATAAAAGTAATAAAATACTGACAAAGAGAATGTTAATACCAAGATTCTTTAAATGGCTGCTTGAATATAATTTTTAGAGTTTTAATAAATACCTAAATTAGTGTTAAGATTTGGATGCCATTTCATATAAGATGGACAAAGGACACATTGTAAAATTTAATATCTGGACATTTGAAATAGGGTATTCCATAACAAGATTAATAATTTCACTTCATTTGATTTCAAGTCCTGGAGAAAAATATTGGATCCAGTAATTAAACAATAAATAAATAATAACAGATATTTACGGAATATACCTAATTATAATCTGCCCGTTAGAAGTCTGTAAGCATATTATATAGATTCCTATTCTACTTAACTATCAAATATAAGAGACATTTAGATGACTTTATTCGTGTGGTACTCAGATAAAACTCATAACTGTGGTTTATTTGATTGAACAGTGAATTTACGAGCAATTGAAACGAAGTCAGAGCAGTAACTCGTTTCAGTATATTTCAGAATATCTAGTAGCAGAGCGCCTATTGCTATCAATTTAGAGTTTATTGGATTTATGTCGTAAATGTCATGCATGTTCACTTTATTATTCGGGGTACCGTCTGAAAAGAATTGGAATATTCTTAGTTTATAAAAAAATGTATTAACTATCTAATTTTCTGGTAGTAAGTGATAGATCCATCTTGCACGGGACCTACCAAAACTGTGTCTCCCAGCGCGTAGTCGCCATTCGGGGACTTTACTGCCCCAATTGCTTCCTGTCCTTAGAAATATGTGCCTGACCCATGCCAATTCAGATTCACAATCATCCGGGCTATGTCGGGCAGTCACTAACTGATCAAGTCGCGATCGGCCGCGCGCCCATCCCATTCGCCCGCCACCAGACCGCACCATATATCGCGTACTCGGTTGCTTATCCTCATCGTCATAACTATTCAAATATTTGTTAAAATAATGTATTATAAAAGACAAAGATTACTTTAAATACCCGATGCGATAAAAGTATATATTTTGATATAGAGATCAATCTGTTACTACCAAAATATATGCGTTAAAAATAATTTACCAATTTTATTGTATCTATGGGTTACTATTTTAGCGATAATGGCTTACATATAAAAGAGAGATTTATGCTGTCCCTGGCTTTTTAACCGACTTCAAAAAAGGAGGAGGTTCTCAACTCGTCGGTATGTTATTTTTTTTTATGTTTGTTACCTCAAAACTTTCGACCTGGTGAACCGATTTTGATAATTTTATTTGAAACCTGGCGCTTCCCTTGTGGTCGCATTGTATTTTGGATCCAGATCTGACAATGGCATCCATGAGAAAACCATAAAAGTCTTACATTTGCTATACATACGTATAGCAAAATTGATGATAAATTTACGAATAACTCAATATCGCGCCAACCGATTTCGATCATTCTTTTTTTATTGGAAAGGATATACTTCAAAAATAGTGTGGTGAGAGTTTGGTTAGGTTCTGATTACGGAATCCATGACAAAGTAACGGAGCTCTTCAATCTTATTTATGCTATCCGGATATTTAAGTCATCAACCATAAAATAGTAATAGTCAAGTTAAGTTATTGTCTTAGTCGAATATGTAACGTTCAATGCTGCATTGAAATTTAGTATATCTACACATATTTAGACAAATTGTTAGTAAGTGTACTTCAAATTCACTAAAAATCAAAAAATCAAATTTTTTTAACAAAAAAAAACAACTAAAACACTATTCCAAAACAATAGATATAATATGCAGTAAAAAGTATAAAAATAATTGCGTATTTTTACACAATCTAATTAATTAATCT
Source organism: Leptidea juvernica (assembly GCA_949711755.1). Classification (NCBI taxonomy): domain Eukaryota; kingdom Metazoa; phylum Arthropoda; class Insecta; order Lepidoptera; family Pieridae; genus Leptidea; species Leptidea juvernica. The sequence goes on from CATIXQ010000008.1 coordinate 14,943,688, forward strand.
AATTCCAGTTACGATTATTGTAATTTTGGAGTCGAAATATACTGGTTCTATAGGTGATACATAGTTATAGGTGAGATGTGCTTGAGTTGTGAGGAGGCGAGAGCGGGTCGCGGCGGAAGGACACCGACTCCAAAAATAACAATAATCGTTACTGGAATTAGATTAATTAATTAGATTGTATAAAAATACGCAATTATTTTTATACTTTTTAGTGCATATTATATCTATTGTTTTGGAATAGTGTTTTTGAAATCGGTTGTTTTTTTTTGTTAAAAATTGTTTTGTACGATTATTAAAGTTATTACATTTCATTTGTTAGTACATTTTCATTACACAGTATATACGTATAACTGCAACGTTTATTGCGGCCCACGCCAGAATAGCTCGCAGATGGCAGGTTTTTTCCTTCTTACTTGTCACTTATCGTTATATTTCGGATATTTCACACTATATCTTTATTTTTTATACCTATATATTATTCTGACGTGTAAGCTATACTATTGTAAAGTTTATTCAAAATCAATTTCCGTAGTTTTTGCGTGAAGAAGTAACAAACATACACACATTCTCACAAACTGTAGCATTTATAGTAATATTAGTAGGATACTACTTTGGAAAGCCAGAAGGTAGGGTTTAGATTTTCAAAGGGTTGGGTATGTATCGATGTATGAACCTATTTATTATGTGTGACATGTCGTTCTCACAAAATCAAATGCCGTTCGTCACACACAATTAATTTAATATGAATGACGCTATGCAGGACTATGTTTTTTTTTGTAATGATTGACCCGGATAAAGATTATCAACACGACAAATTTTACTAAATTAGATGCATAAGTTGTTGTGTGTGTGACTAAGCTATTTAAGTTACTATAGATTTTTAATTATCGGGTGTGAAAAGAATATAAGATGTTGACCGGAAATATAAGGTAATAAACACAGCTGAGTTTGTTGCGCCCGTTCTTCTAGTGTCTGAGGCATTCATTTTGGAATGGGTGGTAGTTTTTTGACTTCGAATAAGTGATGTCACATCCGATTTTGAATAAAAATATTTGAATTTGAATTTGAACATGCCAATCAATTTTATTATATTAGAGCATAAGTTGATGTGTCCGAAGCTATATAAGTAACTATAGTTTTTTAAATATCCCACGGAAATTCCTTAACTTTTCGGGATGAAAGTTATCATCATGCAAAATTTCAATGAAATCGGTCCAATAGTTTCAGAGATTAGCCCGTACAAAGAGACAAACAGACAGAGATTAAATTTAAAAATCGGTATTTATTCTATTTCTCTTCTTACATCCCCTTGACTCGTTTTAGAGCATATTTTTTGTTTGTGCAGCAATTCGATCTCTACAGTTTTATAAATATAAATTTAATTGAAATGTCGCTACAAAAGCTCAGTCCTGTGTGTACGCGGACGAAGTCGCAGGCTATCAGCTGGTGTTAAAATAAAAACATAATATAAACAGCTTGTCCAACGACCTTGTTTAATGAACTAATAAACGAACTGAAATATACTTTATTAACAAATTCCTATAATAGTAAACTTCCCTTCAGACAAACGTTGAATCTCTTTTAATATGAGCCGGTGTTCAGTGAATTCCATTATGGTTTAGTGGAATATTAACCTTAACGAGACTTGAGTTTGCGGCAAAGAGAACCTTTATCAAATAAAACAGACATAAAACGTTCCGAATTAATTCAACTGTAACGTTTAAATTCGTAGTTTAAAGGCCTTAGAATTCGAAACACCATCGTTTAATATTGTGATTTATTTTGTAATAATATTTTCTTGAGCTTCAATATATCCAACATTTTCTGTCTTGTATAAATAACTCAAATATTTTATTTTAATAATAATATTTTATTTTTTTAATCGATCAATACTCAAGCATCACATTTATGTCCAGTACTGTAACTTTCACTATAGATACTTTTTGGCATGCATGCTGTTGAAAAAATTGCTGGTTACTGTAAGCCTGAGCTCATATGACTTACAGATGCTGTATTCCCAAACAGATATGACTTACAGATGCTGTATTCCCAAATTGATATGACTTATAGATGCTGTATTCCCAAACCGATATGACTTACAGATGCTGTATTCTCAAACCGATACGACTTACAGATGCTGTATTCCCAAACCGATATGACTTACAGATGCTGTATTCTCAAACCGATATGACTTACAGATGCTGTATTCTCAAACCGATATGACTTACAGATGCGGTATTCCCAAACCAATTTGACTTACAGATGCTGTATTCCCAAACCGATATGACTTGGAAATGCTGCATTCCCAAATCAATATAAACTCTTGGACATTCAAATCTAGAGGATAGCCCACTTCAAAGGCTGGTAATGAATATGGCTAATATCCATAAGCAGCTGGTTTTATATGCAGCCCCTTATATGTGAAAATTAGAACATAAAAATAATTTCTTGACTAGCACATCCACTTTGTGGAATCAATTATCAGCTGCAGATTCCCTGAACCGATACGACTTATCTTCAAGTAAAGAGCATACTCCTATGCAATTATTTCGATATTAGTAAATATGTGCGTGGTGTGATGAAATCAATTTAATTTGCTGTATCTGAAATGGGAATGTAAAATCCCCTGCTGACGAAAAAAATAATTACAGATGTAATAGTGTTATGTCTATATAAGCACAAGGTTTTTATGTTCCTCAATTGAAAGATAATAAAGATAAACAGAAATAGTTCACTTAACTACGTCACAATGATGACGTCAGAAGACACTGATTGGACGTGAGTGAGGAGATGCGGGTCGGAAGCTTGGTCGTAATGAGATCCGGTGAGCTGTTGTACAACCACATTGCCGTTCGTCTAAAGAAACGTTATATAGACGACTACAGAACAATAATATAACGAGCCATAACACGAACTTACTGATGCTACCTTTTTTTATTATCAAGTTTATCATACAACATTTATGACAACTCCTTTCTTGTGTCTATGTAAACCTGTGAACTTATTTGAAAAACCTTCTCGCAGAACTATTTTGGGGATCAATTCACCTGTGTCGCGATTATGCAAAATTATAAACGATTCGTTGCCAAGGTTTCGCAAAAATGTAAAAAAAAGTATTGTAAATAAATAATTTATAAGTATTCTCGATTTGTTTACATATAATACATTTATCTCGACTTGTTTAGTAGATTTTGTTAATTTCTTAATTTCATAACATCATAGAATGGTTGTTTTATAACTTATACTTATTTTATGTAACTATTTCACATATAATTTAGCATGCGGTATTCCCCTTAAAAGGTAATGCATTTAGTAATAAGACCCTTATAAATTAGCATTATAATAAATGTATTATTGTAATTACCACTGGTGAATCTAAATAAATAAATAAAAAGTTAAATTGAAAAAAATAAATGCCTTTCTAAATGTACTAAATAGATTTTTAGGACAGTTGTCGTACTAGACTGAGGAAATTGTTATTTTAATAAAACTATAATCCTACGATTGATTATCTTGTTACCTTTGTTCAATTCTCAGTTCAATCCACAACCTGAGCGTTGCATACAAAATTTTATGACGATACGTCACTCGAACGGTTAGCTCAGTTGGCAGAGCACTGGCACGGAACGCCAGAGGTCGTGGGTTCGAGTCCCGCATCGTTCATAAAATTTTGATTTCCAATTTTATTTGCGTAATCCTAGAAGTGAGGGTTACCACTTTAAAAACATAACAAAATGTTTAGAACTATATACTACTTGACCCATATCTTGAACTGTTAGTTTCCAGCCCTTATATCGCGCTGATTCTTTTGTTTCCGAAGAAAACCTAATTGAGTCTCAATGAGCACAATAAAGCCGATCGTGTTACTGTTAATAACATTATGAAGTATAGCAACTTACAAAGTTATACTTTTTTAAACCTCGTTTCATCTGCTATCCCATTTGTTTCTAGCTTAAGATAATTCGCGTGAAATTTAATTTTCTGGCACAAAATTTCATTACGATTCATACCTTGACAGCTTGACAGGCTCCTGTGATTCCTCTGGTGTTGCAAAAGAATGTGGGCGGTGGTGATCACTTAACACCAGGTGACCCGTACGCTCGTTTGTCCTCCTTTTCCATAAAAAAAAGACTACTAAAATTATGTTGGTCTTAAATTAGGAGCAGGTGCTAATTTATTTGAAATTTACAGTTGCACTGCAAAGCACTTGATAAAAGTGGAATCTGTAATGGGCGCTGCAATGCTAGAGAAGATGTCTTTCTTATATGAACAAGTTGATTTTTACAGCAAAGCCAAGTTATTGAAAGCGAAAAAAGAGAACCGCCAAGTAGGCGGTTCTCTTAGATATAATAGTGTGGGATGCCTTCATAGAAAGTATAAGCGGCAGTGGTAACATAACATGACATGACGACAAAGTTAGCTTATTTTTTTTACAAAATGGCCAATACTACCAAGTTCAATTGTTTTTCTATGTCTTTTTTTTTTATGAAAACAAGGGACGAGACGAGCAGGACGTTCAGCTGATGGTAATTTTTACGCCCTACCCATTATAATCCATGATGTTTTTTTATATTTATTTTGGACAAAAATACTTACCTACATGTGTTTTGTCATAGTTTGCGTGAGTGTTGAAACCAATACCAGCTAGTGCTGTTAAAATGAAAATTCAAGATTCAAATCTCGACACTCCTGAAAATCTCGAAAATGATTTTATTGTAAAAGTCACATCCGCCATCTCGGATCTCGAAATAGATGTCATATTAGTTATTGACACTCACAAAAACAATAATTGCCCCGTCTAGACATGTTTGTGAGATGACTGCAGGGAAGAGTTTCTTAAGACTGTGGTAGAAGTGACACTTCAACGGAAAAAGATTAAAAACACATATTTCAAAGCTTCCCGTCAATATTTCAATGAAAATTAAAAAAAAAATCATTTAAAGAAATATTTCAAAAAAAATGTTGTTTAAAAACATTACATAATAGTCATCATGTAGACTATGACATTTCATTATACAATGTATAGCTATCATACATACACTATACATAAAAATCTTACGCTTTTTACTTTTTTAAGCTCTGCAACACCCCATAAGGAACTTTGTTCCAAAACGCCTTTTTTAAAGTCGCTTAGAAAAATAACCTTACAACCCTATTGTTTCAATGGAGTGTACGCACATATTGGTAAGTATTTTATCCACAAGGCTTAGTTTCCGTACTGATACATATGTCCACTGTGCTACGGCGCCCTTCAGACCGAAACACAATTGCTTCACAGCAGAAATAGGCGCCGTTGTGGTACCCATAATCTAGCCGGCATACTGTACAAAGGAGCCTCCCACTGGCTACTTTATATATTTTTTTTGTTTGATTGAACTGTACACTATATAATACTGCAGTCAATCGAAATTTTAACGATAATAAAACATGCTTTTTTATATTTTCCAATACCACACAAGTAGTAGATGTACATAAAATATTTAGTTGATTATTTCACGCGAAGCCTTATAGAAAATGCTTATAGAAATGACCAATCACATTAAGTACAATATACCAAATTATTTTAACATGTTCAATGTCAATTTCTTACAGCTTGAGACGTTTATAAGGAAAACATTCGGAGGCAAAAGTTCCTAATTTATGAGAGTTATGAGTTGAGTTATTTTGATATATTATATTGTAACTTATATATTATATTGTGTCCGTTTATACTTATTTTGTTTACTCGATATTGCTTTTAGCTGATGAAGTATTTTTGTGATACTGAACCGAACTTTCTTTCATAGTTACTAGCCGTTTCCGCCCGTTTCGCTGCGGCAAATTTTAAAAGGAAATAAATTAGATTTTATTAATCTTATTACAAATACAATAAAAAATAGGTAGCCGTAAACCATCTAGGATAAATTTCGCATCGAATGGTGGTAGTTTCATGTCGATACGATCAGTGGTTTAGGCGTGTTTGAGCCTGAAACAAAGGCCATTTTCATTATATATTAACAGAAGAAGAAGTTAGATAGATATTCTACAGTTTTTGAGAATGAAATAAAAACAAAAGTGTAAGTAATTGATTTGTAGCAATGGGGTGCGATGGCTGGTTTGGTAACTGGTAGATCATTTCATGAACAAGTCATAATTTTAAAATCTTTAAATCATAAACAGTCCTATCAGGGACTTGCCTAAAAAGTAAATGTCTAGGAAAATAGAGCGAAGGTTAACATTGGAAGTCAAGTTGAATAGCGGGCGTTTTCAATAAAGTATCTCTAGTTATCGATACATTGCTTTCACCGTTTAATGACAAGATCTTATCTGTCCATAGTTATGTCCAATATAGTTATAGTCCAATGCTTTATGTCGATAGGTTATTGAAATGTAAGTAAGTGGGAGGCTCCTTTGCACAGGAAGCCGGCTAGATTATGGGTACCACAACGGCGCCTAATTCTGCCGTGAAGCAGTAATGTGTAAGTATTACTGTGTTTCGGTCTGAAGGGAGCCGTAGCTAGTGAAATTACTGGGCAAATGAGGCTTAACATCTTATGTCTCAAGGTGACGAGCGCAATTGTAGTGCCACTCAGAATTTTTGGATTTTTTGAGAATCCTGAGCGGCACTGCATTGTAATGGGCATGGCGTATCAATTACCATCAGCTGAATGTCCTGCTCGTCTCGTCCCTTATTATCATAAAAATAAAAAAGCGTAAAAGGATAGATTTGTCTACCTCTAGTAAGTTAAACTAAGGATAGATAGTTTATTGAAAACGGCCGTAGAACATGTCTAACTAATTTATTCATTGAATACAAAATCTACCAAATTGAAGTTCCGCGAGATTGAATGACTTAATGACGTCAGCAGAATCCAACAACGAGGTCGACATGTATTATTCATGAGAAGTGTTTTTTGACGTCTAAGAAAGTGAGATCTTAAGGGATTTTGGGTGATATTGAGGAAACACCAGCCAAATCTAATGGCATAATAATACCTTTATTATAAAACCACAAGATTAGTTATTAAAAGCTTTAAGGGTATATACACTTTCATAATAAAGACCCAGCAACTGTTAAGGCATTATCTATAAAATAAAATAAATGTTTTATTAAAAAATTACTCTGTCGTAAATACTTCTAATCCACAGCTGAATATATTATTGATCGGACAGCCTGAGACTAGATTATGATTATTTTATAGCAATAACAATGACATAACAATATTGTACATTTTATTAAAATGAGCGCAAAAAATAAATGCTGGGAGAGTTTCTTGTGCCGCTTCTTCTTTCTTAGAGCGCTATTTGTTTTCGAAGTGTTAGAAATGACATCTAAAAGAATTCTAAACGAATTAATTTTGAGAAAATAAATGCCTTTTATACCTTTTATAATTGATTAATATAACGTAAAAAAAAGTAACTTAAGAAACTACTAACTAAAAGTGAACTTTATTTAAGGACTTTAAATTTATTCTAATATGATGAGCAAATATAAATAAAATAAAACATAAAATCTGTAAAGTGTGTTTGTTACATTTTAAGAACTCAAGGTTGGATGTTGAAGGCAGTCTGTTATGTCATACTCGATCTTACGGTTATTATTAACCAGTAGCCGTATTCTTGTAACAAAACAAGAATACGATCGAAGCGATCTTATGACAAAAAGTAAAATTTCGTATTCTTGTAACCACTGACCTGTATAAATACCACTGGACAGGCTGTTTCATATGTTTGACAGCAAAATTTTTGAGGTGCCTATTTGAAGCGCCACTCGCGAACGTCCAGAGAACTAATTTAGTCGTATAATACAAATGCGTGTGAAGGAACGTACAATACTCTGAAGTATTGGCCACGACTGGCCCCACTCCCGCGTCCGCGCCCGCGCCCGCTGAAGCCCGCGTACCGCCTCCGACCAAGCGCCCGCCTCCTATTTTTATAGGAGACCGAGGCCGCTGGCTAGCTATCAAAAATAGGATCCCGAAGACGCTCTCCTTCCAGGCGAGGAAGTACCAATCTCTCATCAAAGTAGAGACGAAAGAGGTAGCGGACCACCGCGCCTTGACATCTCTTCTTAGAGAGCTGAGTGTGGGTTTCCACACGTACGCCCTGCCTGAGGAGAAGCGTCTGAGGGTCGTTATTAGGAACGTCCCCAAAGAATTAGACGAGGCCGACATTCTGTCGGGCCTCAAAGAGCAGGGTTACCCTGCACATGAGGTGCACCGTATGCGCGGAACCACCAACAAACAACCATTTAACATGGTTCTCGTCATCCACGACCTCACGCAAGAGGGAAAGGAAATTTTCAATATTAAATCGATTTGCTCCCTTCAGGGCATCCGTACCGAAGCTCCTCGCAACCGCGGGGGGCCCGGTCAGTGTCACAGATGCCAATTATACGGGCACTCGGCACGAAACTGCGAACACACCCCGAGGTGTGTGAAGTGC
>CATIXQ010000008.1:14957111-15000906 GCA_949711755.1 Leptidea juvernica
TATCTAATATATAAAATTCTCGTGTCATGGTGTTAAACTATGAACTCCTCCGAAACAGCTTGACCGATTCTCATGAAATTTTGAGTGCATATTAGGTAGGTCTGAGAATCGGACAACATCTATTTTTCATCCCCCTACGTGTTAAGGGAGGTCCACACGATTTTTTTTTTAATTTTTTTGACATAATTTTTTTTTTAATTTTTGTTTGTTGTTTTTGATTATGAGTCAGCATTAAAAAATACATACAACTTCAAATTCCCACCCATCTACGATCGACAGTTACTTTTGTATCGCGATTTTAATATCGGCAATACAACGTTTGCTGGGACAGCTAGTATAAAATAAAAAATTAACAAAAAAGAGATCAGAAATCCCAACTGAATAAAAAATAGGAAAACATCGTAACATCCTTTTTTTTATGGAATAGGAGGACAAACGAGCGTACGAGTCACCTGTTATAAAGTGATCACCGCCACCCACAATCTCTTGCAACACCAGAGTTTCACAGGAGCGTTGCCGGCCTTTAAGGAAGGTGTACGCGCTTTTTTTGAAGGTACCCATGTCGTATCGTCCCGGAAACACCGCACAAGGAAGTTCATTCCACAGCTTTGTAGTACGTGGAAGAAAGCTCCTTGAATACCGCACTGTGGTAGACCGCCACACATCCAGATGGTGGGGATGATATCCTAACTTGTGGCGTATCGTGCGAAGGTGGAATTCGGCGGCAGGAATCAGGTAAAGCAGCTCTTCTGAACCCTCCCCGTTATAAATGCGGTAGAAGACACACAATGAAGCGACATCTCTACGCAACGCCAAGTGATCCAGCCGTTCACAGAACACTGGGTCTCCGACAATTCGAGCTGCTCTACGTTGCACGCGGTCTAATGAATCGAGCTGATATTATTTATGCTAATATATGCTTATATTTAGCTGATTTTATGCATCACTTTGCTATTTATTAAGTGTCGTTTTATTACTATTTTATACATAATATTATTATCAAAATTACGAGGGCTATTTATACCACATCATTCGAGTAAAAGAAAATATTAATTTTTAAAGGTTCAAGAGCGAAATGATATTACGAAATAATCAAGAAATCACCGTTCGCGTAACTTTAGTGTTCGTAACATTGCCTAACAGCAGAAGGCTCTATCTAGACGTATAAATTATCCAAGAAACTAATAATACTTTTAATAAATTAATCGTAATCATTGTAGAATATAAAACGAAGAATGACAAGCATGAAATCCACAAAACTATTTGCGAAAGTATCCTATTAAAGTTGTTACAATGAGAATTGTAAAATATACAGAAGGCAAGCCTCACTTTGAAGGTTCTTTTATAATTCAAACAGTTCATTGTTACACTAGGCCACAATATTTCCCGAAAATTTGCACAAAGAGAAGATTTTAATATTGAAACTCTTCAACAATAGCAGGTTAAGTTCAAACATTTAGTTTTACAAATTCACAAATTTCCCTGTACCAGCTAATAAAAGACGTCATATATTATTAGTTATGATATTGGTGAAACTTTGGCTTCAATTTATATTATGTATACATTAGTATGAAACTTGTTTAGGCAGCAAACAATACTTTTAGCTACTAGAGTATGGTTTATATACGTGTGATGTTGGACAGGAATTCCTTCACTATAACGAGAGGCGTTCAAAAAAAGTGACAAAGTGCGATGAATTTGAACATGGAAAAAAATGGGTGGATGAAATTCGCTCGCCTCACAAATTGTTAAATAAATGATAAAACTGTTTAAGCAATCGTCGTTAGTTATTATAGCCGAAGCCACAAATATTTAACTGGTAACACTTAGGTAAAAACATAGCGATCTGGGTTCATTTATAACGACAATGATGAAAGGATATGAGGAAGAAATGTGGCTTCAGTAGAGACAATCATCTCCAATCCCTAAGAAATTTAAGGCGAGTCGTTGAGCCGGAATGATCATGAGCCTTGTGGTCATAATTGAATATATCTTTACCATATAGCTACTGATATATATATATATGAAAATAAGGGACTAGGCGAGCAAGACGTTCAAGTGGTGGGAATTGACACGCCCTGCCCATTACAATGCACTGCCGCTCAGGTTTCTTGAAAAACCCAAAAATACTGAGCGGCACTACACTTGCACTCGTCAAGTCAAAACGAATTATAAACAAATAATAAAAACAGCGTTGCTAAATTCTTGAGAAACGTGATTTTACACAAAAGAAATATCTCCATCTCAAAAACCTACGGTACTTCCATTTTGGCTGTAAGTATGTTAAGGTCAATAAATGTGATTGGTGAATTATATGCACTGTTAAAGAGACACGAAGCGACAGATATCAATCAAACATTGTGTTGGCGCAACTAGAACACCTGCATTACCGGTTCTCGCGTCAAGCCTACGTCGCGATCCCAGCTCCGGTACCGACCAGACTGCACCGTACAATCGTAGCGGCGACACGACCGTAGTAGTAGTTAATAATTAATTCAGTCCGAGTATCCTGAAGTTTTAATATCAAGAGAGCTTAGTTGTGGAGTACACCGAACAATAATGGCGACCGTGTCAGGACTCGAACCTACAGTCTTCGGATAATTGCCCTTCCAGATGTCTTGATTTTATTTGTTGTATATGTACATTTACATAATATGTCTACCATACCAAACTTTTTCCAAACTAACTGTTGCGTAGCAACGCTGCAACGTAAATGACGAGAGTGTCAAACTTCAAGACATTGTTAATTTCAATGGCTCCGTCAGCAATACTCGTAGCTCAGCGGAAAAGTGTTTACTTTAGACGCTGTAGACCCGGGTTCGATACACCTACCAGTGTATGGAATTTTTTGGGTATTGTTAAGTTAAAGGAAATTTCTAGTAAGTTCAGGTTCAAATCGAACAGAAAAAAAGGGATGGAAAATGTGTAAGCAGGATAAAAATAGTTAAAAGAATTTTCTAGAACAATTTAAATTTAAAGATGGAATGGGGGAATCATTTTAAAAATAGAACAGATCCGGGGGTATATAAGCCGTACTAAGCGTGTTGTGCTAAGTTCTGACTCGAAAGTGTAAAGAAGAAGAAGAAGAAAAGAAGAAGTAGTGAAAAGTGGAAGTGTTCCAAGAAGAAGAAGATAGAAGAGACTTAGTGTTCGGTGCGGTGTGACGCGTTGATGGTACTGCCGCCCACAAGAGGAACAGCGGCAGACCGGCGAAGTGAAAATCATTAAAAAGTGAACGCAAATAAAAGACTCGTTCCTATAAGCGGAGTATTATTTATTTCCAATCCCTGACCCACCCCCGTGTCAATTGGTGTCAGAAGTGGGATTGGAAAGATGCCATTAGTGCCCAAGAACGAGAAGGGAGTGACCACGCGAGCGGGAGCAGCTGCCGCGGCCGAGGACGAGTCACAACAAGCATTCGGCTTTGGACTCAGTGCGACCGTGTCAGCACCGCAGGCTCCTGCCGTAGACATCAGCGCGCTCATGCAGCAGATGGCCGCCATGATGCAAGAGTGTTCCAATTCCTGACCCACCCCCGTGTCATAAAACCATAATGATTAACTTTTTATGTACAAGAATAGTTTTTTAAGTTGGAATATAAATAACTGTAATCTGTATAATAAATATATAAAATACACAAGAATTGGAAAAGAATATTCAATTTTCTTTTTTTTTGTTTTTCAAATATTCGGCTGCAGAACTGTTGAACTCAATTCCACCAAACTTTTCAAGTAAAAGAAAAGTTTTCAATTTGGTGAGTATAAATCATTTAACCAGTGGAAGGCTCCTTTGCACAGGATGCCGGCTAGATTATGGGCCAGCAACGTGGCCCTGGGTACCACAACGGCGCCTATTTCTGCCGAGAAGCAGTAATGAGTAAGCATTACTGTGTTTCGGTCTGAAGGGTGCCGTAGCTAGTGAAATTACTGGGCAAATGAGACTTAACATCTTGTCTCAAGGTGACGAGCACAGTTGTAGTGCCGCTCAGAATTTTTGGGGGTTTCAAGAATCCTGAACGGCACTGCATTGTAATGGGCAGGGCGTATGAATTACCATCAGCTGAACGTCCTGCTCGTCTTGTCCCTTATTTTCATTAAAAAAAAATGCAATTTATTTTCAAACATCTTTCAATACTTGATAACAATTGACTGCAGCTCTGATACAGTATTTTAACGATTCGTCGTTAGAGATTGCGACATTCTCCTATTTTCAATGCAAATTGGAGTGACTGTTAGACAATTTGCAATTGAACCAAAAAATCGTTAACATGTTAGTAAAAGTAAATTGTTGTTTGTTTTATTTCTTTCAGACGTTCAAAACATTAATACATAAAACCGTTCCATAAGAAAAAACCTTTTAAGACAAAAGAAAAGTATTATCTATCCAATATGTGAACAAAAACCAACGGTTCTGTTTTCGTATAGAATTAGTTTCGCTTCGTTAAGCCGCGCAACCATTATTTCACTAGATTTTGTTGCTACGTTTACCAGATATTCGCAAATAGACATCTATTTCAATATAATTTATTTGTACATTAGACTTTTGTTTACCATGGGATAAGCTAAGGTACTTAAGTAATGTGCACAAACTATTGCTTCTATATTTACGTGAAAAAGAGAGTAAAGTTTTACACGCTTAGCGACATTCTTTGAACGTAACAGTGACAATATTTGAGTACTTAGTTCATACTGTAAGAGTTTCATTAATAATGCCATATTATGTTAAGTTTATGATATACTAGCTGACCCGGCAAACGTTGTTTTGCCATATAAAGTATAATTCACGCGATACTTTTATAAGTAATAAAATATTGCCTATATTATAGCCTGTACATCATTTTGTTCTATTGTCAATAGTTTTTGCAGCGCACGCAAAAATAGGTTTTCGATTTTACACCTTGTGTTACAAAACAGCAATTTTATTACGGATCCCTTATTTTGAAAAAAAAAATCTCGATAAATGGACTACCCAACACTGAAAGAATCATTCAAATCGGACCAGTAGTACCAGAGATTAGCGCGTTCAAACAAACAAAAAAACAAACAAACAAACACTGCAGCTTTATAATATTTTTATGATATATTATATTTTATTGTTTTTCAAACTTAATTTCTTTACTATTTACAGACTTTTTAAGCGACTTCAAAAAAGGAAGAGGTTCTCAATTCGTCAGCATGTGTTTCTTTTTTTATGTTTGTTACCTCAGAACTTTCGACTGGGTGAACCAAATTTGATAATTCTTTTTTTATTTGAAATCTGCTGCTTCCCATATGGTCCCATTGCAATTTGGTCCAGATGTGACAATGGCAGCAAAGTCTAAAATTTGCTAGAATTATGTGCGCGACAAATTTACGAATAACTCAATATAGCGCCAACGGATTTCAATTATTTTTTTTATTGGAAAGGATATACTTTAAAGGTTGCTTAGTGAGAGTTTGGTTAGGTTCTGATTATGGGATCCATGACAACGTAACAGAACTCTTCAATTCTTAGGAGCAAATTAACAATACTCGGCCAAATCTTTTTTATGATATCCGGATAGTTTAGGTCACCTACCGTAACGTCGTAATGGTCGAGTAATTTTTGTAGTCGAATATGATGATTTTCATGACATGAGATGACAGAATTTCTGTCTGTAATCAAATTGCAATGCACTTACGTTTGCTTTGCTGTATTGCAAAACTTAGTAGATCTACACATATTTAGAAAAATTATTAGTGAATACTTACTTCAGATTTACTAAAAATCCAAAAAATATAAAAATATTTGAACATAACAACAACCGACTTTAAAAACACCAATCTATTATGAAATATAATCATAATGATTTTGTCTAAGATGTAGCACAAGTTAAGAATGCACCTTATTTAGTTTGCTTGCAATAAAGGCTTCATTTATTATAACACACAAAAATAAATCTTCCTTTCATAAGCTGCGAGAGATTGTTAGGTCAAATTTATTGAAAGTAAAACCTACTTTTCAGAATCATTCGTTTTGGCAAGAAAAAGCAGGACAGTGTTGAATATAATTTGTCTACAAACGATCTCTCTCGTTAGACTGGCGCGGTACCAAATGTTTCTTGCATTACGTACAAGACCGAGATGCAAATATTGTTCAATTTAATATTCTCATAATCTTGTTTATATTCATTTTGAGAACATTTTTAGTTGTGCTCATAGTACTTAGTATGATTATCACTTTGTATCTGATAGCTACTACAAAACACTAACAGTTCTTACATAATTACAGCAGACTATTTATAATGTGCTTTATTTTAAATTTAATATAATTGTAGTACTTATTCGGGAAAACTGCAGTCATTAATTGAATCTATAAAGTGGCTGTGCGAGGCAAATATACAGATGGATGGCAATTCGTATTTTGACGTAATGTCCGTTGGTGGAATTTGGCTGCTTGTATCAATCTGACAACTCCTTTGAGCACTCCCTCTGATATGCGCAATAGAAGATGCAGAGAAAACCTACATATCTACGGAATACCAAAGAATAGGGCTGATCAAGAATGGATTGATCATCGACGAATCGAGCCACTCATCATTGTATGTGGTCAAATGGAAGAATCTGGAACTGGTGAGTCCTCCCAGAGTGGGTAAAGTACCTCACCCCCGAAAATTTCAAATGGAAATGATATTTCGCGGGTTTTTTAATACACAACATAGTTTACATGTAGAGCGAAATAATTTAAAGAGACTTCATCTATTTGAAAATGGTTTTCATTAAGATGAACCGATAATATTCCTCCTATCTTTATTCATAACTGTGCCAAATCATTAGTTAAAACTCTTAAATATATTTATCCTTAGACAGATCTTTACCAGAGGGAATATTCCCATAAAATGGAAAGAGGATAACGTAATACCCATTGATAAAAAGAGTATAAATCAAACATTGATAATTATAGACCCTTCTCAATGCTTTAGTTAAAATTGAATAACTTATTTAAAAACAAATTTATCCCATAGATTTGAATGGAGTAAGCCGTTCACAGCACGGTTTACTTACACATAAGTCAATAGATTATCAACAAAACATTTATTATCTCAAAATTGATTCCTTTAGAATTCTTTTTTTGGAAATACCGCTTTTTTTTACCGCTTCGGAAATAAACGGCGCTCTGAGAGAGAAGAAGTGGTGCAAGAAACTCTCCCTGTGTTCTTCTTTTGCGCTCTTTTTAATGTTATATACAATATTGTACTGTCATTGCTATTGCTATAAAAGAATCATAATCTAGTCCCAGGCAGTATAAAATGAAGAATCACATATACACACGCACATATAGACAAACACACACACTACACAAACTGATACTCATCAATTTTCTGCCGTTATTCTATGCTGTCTACAATACTTCATTTTCCTATGTCAGAAATCACAAAAGTAGGTCTGGTTGGTTGCAAACAGTATTTCTGTAAGCGAGCAGTACCATAATAGCTTTATGCATACATATATCATACCAAATTGCATAATATCGCAAAGGATTTACTCTCTTATGTACAGAGCTTGCAATGTCGTAATATTATTTAAACTAATTATGTATACTTGTGTAACTATTATCATTTTAAAGTGCGAATTAGGTTCAGTAAACTTAAAATAAACAAAACTGGTCACGTGTGAGTTGGACACGAAAGTTTCCGATCCATCGTTCAAGATGTATTTACACTATAGTCTTTTTTAATATTTTTGTAAAAGAAACAATACCTGTCAATTAACGAAATGACAACCATTTTCGTTTATTTACTGTTATAGCGGCAATATGAATGTTGCCGCCCAAATTTCAACTATAAGTACTCTTGTGTAACTGTTGCGGTTTAATAACTTGATGTCAACATGACGGACGAACTAATGAACAACAGTCATAGTATTCTCGTTCATAACCGATTGAATACTGAACCCTAAAAATACTAGATTTAGTGAGATATGATAGTAAATAAATATTGCAATATACAAGCACGGGAACTATTACATAAGCCAGCACCTAAGTGTACAGAAAACGCCTTTGCGTCACCTCTGCGATTGCACTCCACTAATTCATAAGCGTAGCACCAACCTTTCTTATCATTTAATACAGCGTTTCCCATTTGCCAGGTCACGCTGGTACCGGTACCAGATACCAGATTTATTCAAATTGGTTCAGTAGTTGCTGAGCCTATTCAATACAAACAAACAATCAAATCTTTACTCTTTATAATATTAGTATAGATAAAAATATTACTTCAATACTTCGATATATCAGTAATCAATGTGGCACCTCTGGAGAGACTGAAGCACCGCCCAAGTCTCGATCGAATCAAAGGCTTACTCATAGTCCACGAACGTCAAGTGTAGTCTCTGGTTATACTCTTCTGTCTATAATACAATTTCTCGCAGTAATATAACTGTACTATATTTTTGCTAATAATAATAACAACCCACTTCATATTTCTGTATTATAATAATATACCGTGTAATACAGCCCTAGAGCTACAGACAAGGATTTGCCGTTTACGCTGCATTTGTTTGCGTCCCAATTTATTAACGGCTTAAGTAAAGCTCTCTTTGCTAAGTGACCGGCAACTGTCTCTCTGTTGACATAATTGCGCAGCCTTAATTTACATATTGTTTAAACTACCAATATACTTTTATAGATCATGTTTTACGTAATTTATAATATTGAAGTTAATAATGAAACGGGAAGATGCTTTACTAATACAATATGATTTGAGTCGACATCATAGAAATCTTGACAAACAAATAAAACAAAATGATATGAGTGCTAATTCTTGCAGGAAAAATAAACCAATTATTACTAATTTATTGTAACACATGTTGAACACTTGTTTTATAAAAGTCCGTGTCTTTCTGTTGTTCAACATTAATCTTTAAACTTCAATTAAATAGTAAGACACTGCTTAACAAAACACGTAAGTAAGCCATGTAAAATTTATTTTTTGACAAACTAGCGTACGGGTCACCTGGTGTTACGTGACCACCGCCGCCCACATTATCGTGCAACACCAGAGGAATCACAGGAGCATTGCCGGCCTTTAACCTTATACTTGTTAATACCAACTACCATTATTTCTGCGGTTTCGACAATTTTTACACGAAAATAAAATTCTTCTTTAGAAGAACTATAAATATGTATAACTAAACTGTGAGATTGCAAAAATAT
The DNA here is from genome assembly GCA_949711755.1 of Leptidea juvernica. Classification (NCBI taxonomy): domain Eukaryota; kingdom Metazoa; phylum Arthropoda; class Insecta; order Lepidoptera; family Pieridae; genus Leptidea; species Leptidea juvernica. Next base: position 14,966,283 of record CATIXQ010000008.1, read on the forward strand.
TAAGATAAAAAGAGCAAATAATTTAAGCTTACGAGAAAAAGAAATATAGTATAACATAACATAACCCCCTATTACTTATAAAATTAAGTTCCGAAACAATCACGAAATAATAATATTTAGCTTTGATACTTACCGAATCATAAGTATGAGAATAACTCATAAATTCAAATGTAATGTCACTTGAGAAACTCTGTTTAATAACATTAAGCGGATAACAATCCCCTTCTACACCGACTTTATGAATTGAGGCACGCGATCATCAATCTTGAAATATTGCTTTAGCTTTCAACGCATGTTGCGGTTAAACAGAAATTTTTATACTAGACTATTTGTTGTTGTTGAATATTTGTTGCTCTGTTTATATTTTTCCAACAAATGGCTTAGCTAAGTTTGATTTGATATCTATGAAAAATACTAGTGTGTTTCTGGCACTATTATCATGTCCATAATTTTTGCATGCATAAAATTATTAATGTATGTATATATATATATAACAAAAATGTTGCCAAAGGATTAGAAAAATGCACAATAGGAAAATAAAAAGATGGATGGAACAGCGGAACGGCACTGGAGTTAGAGGAGGCCTTTGTCACAAAACGCCTGACCTGGTGACTGATAGTAATTAATTCATAGCATGATTCATATATTTTGGAAACAAGAATAAAGGCTCAGTTAGTTTAGTTATTTAATCAAACTCCTTCTCTATGCCATAATATATAATAATAATATATTAATAAATAATTTGCAAAATAAAGACATTGATATGATTTTTTTATGAAAATATGGGACGAGACGAGCAGGACGTTCAGCTGATGGTAATTGATACGCCCTGCCCATTGCAATTCAGTGCCGCTCAGGATTATTGAAAAACCCTAAAAATTCTGAGCGGCACTACAACTGCGCTCGTAACCTTGAGACATAAGGTGTTAAGTATCATTTGCCCAGTAATTTTACTAGCTATGGCGCCCTTCAGACCGAAACACGGTAGTGTTACACATTACTGCTTCACGGCAGAAATTGGCGCCGTTGTGGAACCCATTATCTAGCCAGCATCCTGTGCAAAGGATAATACTCCACTGGTACAACATAAACCATAAAGAATTTTTGTGGCAGCAATATTTATAACGACAAACAAAAATTTCGAATCAACTTACGTATAGAACGTCATTGAACTTAACAATTATAACGAAACTTCTCATTTTACATGATACACTGACTGTAAAGGACAAAACTTATCTTTAATATGCATAAATATAAAGATTTATTACCTTAGACACAAAAAATACAGCCTAAACCGTATCAAGCAACAAAAGATAGAAATATATCTTGCAGCCGATTTTATAATCCAACTGTAACCTACATAAATGGTTAGATATTAATAAGTTGGCGCGGTCTGAGCCTGCATGACCCATGGGATGGCTACTCCGCAGCTAAATTAAAAACTTTTTAATAATCTTTCCTAACCCTCCGCGATCTATCTTGAGAATTTGTAATATAGAAACAGTTTCACAACAATAGTAACATTAATTTAGGTGTGAGCGATATATATTTTATTAATAATTTTTATTTACTTCCTTGACTTTCTGAAAAAAACCTTTAACTTCATCGTGGCTCTCGCTGCTGCCTTCAAGATTTACGATCATTATATAGCTACTATGGGACAGCATATGCTTCTTGAGAATGCAATTAATTATTAAATTACTTCAAAAAAAAACAGTAATCAAACAGACCGTGGCCAAAATCAACAGAAAAGTAGCCCTGGCGTTTGTTTGAAAAATGTATAGTCACATCTTCCTTGATCTCTTTGATGTCACAATTTTATTTAATTATTCCTCTCAAGTTAATATTTCCTCTCAAAACTTTTATTTCAAAGACTGAGTACAACCTTTCATGGTTTGAAAACTTTTCATTAGAGAGCAGATAGAAATTATATTCACTGCGAATTCTCGATGAGATGTTTATAAAACAAAACATGATAAAATAAAAATATCATCATAGGTCACACAAGTGTGAGGTGACCATTTAACGCGTCTATGTCACTACTTATAGTACTTTTTATTTAGATTTCACAAAATCCACATCTCCTACAGCTTATTTCAAAAGGGCAATCAAGTATGCACGAATATTTAGTAAGGTTTTGTTTAAGATTACATTTGTTTGAATAAATATCAAAGTGAAACTTTTATAACAAATCGCCACAAATTTCCTCCATCTATCGTCTGTCGCATTACAGCCGGCCACGGAGTATGGGTAAAGTTGAATTATTAATTACAACAACTGCTGTCAAGTCGATTTGAGCTCTGATTCCTGGGTTCGAAGCCCAAACCAGACAACGATTTTATTATTACATTATATTTTATGTTTAGATTTTTAGCTTTTTTCACCAACGGATTAAGATTTCGACTATGACGTAGTCTTCAGCTCTGATTGAGAAATATTTATTCTCAACCACGATACTGTGGATCAATCTTTATGATCCGGTGCTGGGTTTTGCTGATAAGACAATCCTTGGTAATAGAATTGGAGTTTCTTAGAGCCTTATCTACCTTCATTTTTTGTTTTCGAATTTCTAACACCTCTTTTTACAAAAATATGTCTCTGACCTACCCGCCTGTCTTAAAACCTTACTAAAACACCGCTGAAGTGGGTTCGTTGTAGTCTGCTGCCTAATTGAGAAGCTTCCTTAGTTTATCATACTAACGAACAAACAAAGCCATGTTGTGTTTCATAATAACAGTCTGAGATAGATTTATATTCACGCTCACAATTAGCGAGCATGGCTAGTATTTAATAAGCCGATCTGTTTCTTTGATATAACTACTATTATTTACTATAATATTTATTTAAACAGTTTGTTTTTAACATTTATTTGATATGTTTTTTTATATTTGAAATGCTTTAAGCGTTGAACACCATTGCTGCAACGGATGCAAAACCTCACAAATTAAAATGATATATAAATAATTAACTACATGTATATCTTCTCATAAGCTGTACTTTTTCATAGCATATGGTAGAATCAAAGATTAGAAGCGCACAGCTTAAGCCTATTTGAATAAAACACATTTTATAGTTTGAGCGAGAAGATTAAACGCGTCTTGTTTATGGATATCTTTGAGACAATAGCTCTCTTTATAAATGTATTCTAAAACACTCGTCTCCAAACATTACAAAGTTTTTATAATTATCTTATTCTTCTAATATATAAAATTCTCGTATCATGGTGTTAAACTTTGAACTCCTCCGAAACGGCTTGGCCGATTCTCATGGAGTTTTGAGTGCATATTGGGTAGGTCTGAGAATCGGACAACATCTATTTTTCACCCCCCTAATGTTTAGTGGTCCACACGAAATTTATTTTTTATTTTTTGACACTTTTTTTAAATTTTGTTTGATTATGAGTCAGCATTAAAAATACATACAACTTCAAATTTTCACCCATCTACGATCAACAGTTACTTTTGTATCGCGATTTTAATATCGGCTATACAACGTTTGCTAGGTCAGCTAGTATTAATATATTATTTTAAAAAATAAATTTGAGTTTGGAAATCTCCAAAATTACAAAATGTTTTTTTTTTTTTTTTGATAATCATCAACAATTATTAGGAGTGAGATATTATACCTGCATCGGCTACTGTATAAAAAATCTTTCAAGATCTGTCAAGCTTTATTTTCAACCTAAATAATCCGATAGAAATGAATGCTATCTTTTTCACGGTTTCTATTTATATGAAAAATCGATGAAAACTGTAATAGACCATCAGATTAAAAATATAAAAATGAATTCGACATTAAACACCATTCATGAGCAAACACAAGATAGATAATCTACTCTCAAAGTCGGATACGCGTCCTTTGTTGGAACAACTCAACTTTGTACAATTGGCTTCAGGTTTGTGGTACAATAATCTTAGTATGAGCGATAAATATTTTATTAATTGTTTTTGTTTACATCCTTGATCTTCTCATTACCTGGGTCCGTTTTTGTAATCTCCTGGGCATGAAAAGGATGATCATTCAATATAAGGTATGATTGCCCTACAAATTAATCCTTATCCCGTATTTGGTTAGAAATCTGAGTAAGAAAACTGCTACTGTACGCACTAAGGTAGCAAAATAGATTTCTACATATTTTTTAATCTGTAATAAAAATTACAGATTAGAGACCAAGCAAGCCTTAGACAACTCAGCCAACTTAACATGACAGCACCAGTTAAAAATTAATAATTCAACTTCACCCAAACTCCGTGGCCGGCTGTGATGCGACAGGCGATAAGATAAATTTGAGACGATAGTATAAATGGACTTTGATATAAATTATTCAAACAACTGTAAGCAGTAGACATTACTAAACATTCGTGCATACTTGATTGCCCTTTTGAAATTAGCCGTAGAAGTGGATTTTTGTGAAATCTAAATAAAAAGTACAAGAAGTGACATTTACCGTAATCAGAAGCTTACGGTCACCTGAATATTGTATTACAAGGCTTAAAAAATTACTTATTTTATTCGTCTATAGCTGTGGTCTAAAATAAAAATAAGTTTTTGAACATTGAAACATTTCAAACATGTACTTACTAGATATCACTATGTACAGTGTATATATATAATACATAAAGTATAATTATGTGGAATTATTAAGTATTTTTACACGGCTAATAATATTTTGTTTCAAAGTGACAAGCGTAATTGCGACAGTCAGTCTTGATCAGCACTGCATTGCAGTAATAACAATGTGGTATGATTTAAACATCTTAATCGTTTCGTCACTTTTTGTCAAAAAGGCAATTTTATATCAATACATATTATTATAATTTCTACACGATACATACCTTGGAAAATTTCAGTCTTGATCAGCACTGCATTGCAGTAATAACAATGTGGTATGATGTAAACATCTTAATCGTTTCGTCACTTTTTGTCAAAAAGGCAATTTTATATCAACACATATTATTATAATTTCTACACGATACATACTTTGGAATTTTTTTTAATTTTAATAAGTGCTCAATTTACTCTAAGCATGTTGACTTTATAAGACACTTCCAACTCCTTGTTAATTATTTATAAAAATAAATTAAATATTAGTATAATCGCTATTCGCTTATCACTTATGCAGTTTGAAATTACAAAGTAGGTAATGCGTGTTAGAAGTGTTGGCACGATTGAGTTCGATACGCAAATGATTTCATTGATATTGTTGTTCCCTTGTTCTTCTTTAACTGACTTTACCTCTACCGAGTTTCTACCACTCATATTTTTTTTTATCAATCAGCCACCAAGGCACCATGAGGCTCACTTGCTTAAAGGTGATATACCCTTTTCATTTCATAAGAAACAATGCTCTTTTTGTTTTTCTCTCTATTGTTTTTCATATTTAAATTAAACCAATCAAATCAAAATCACTTTATTCATTGAGGTCAAAGAAATTACACCTATGATTGTCAAAAGTATCATTTTTACGATTTACTAACTACCACTCAAAATTTGAGCTTTACACATAACGGCTAATCTACATTTTATGGTTTTGTCGTGTATGAACGATGGTTTGTTTGAATCGTGATTGGTTTACCTATTTAAATTAACCAAATCAAATCAAAATCACATTATTCATTGATGTCAAAATAATTACACCTGTGATTGTCAAAAGTATCATTTTTACGATTTACTAACTACCACTCAAAATTTGAGTTTTTTTTATGGAATAGGAGAACAAACGAGCGTACGGGTCACCTGTTGTTAAGTGATCACCGCCGCCCACAATCTCTTGCAACACCAGAGGAATCACAGGAGCGTTGCCGGTGGAGGACGGTGTTCACGCTTTTTTGAAGGTACCCATGTCGTATCGTCCCGGAAACACCGCACAAGGAAGCTCATTCCACAGCTTTGTAGTACGTGGAAGAAAGCTCCTTGAAAACCGCACTGTGGAGGTTTTCAAGGAGCTTGAATCCATGATCCATGAGGATGATATCCTAACTTGTGGCGTGTCGTGCGAAGGTGGAATTCGGCGGCAGGAATCAGATTAAACAGCTCTTCGCAACACTCCCCGTGATAAATGCGGTAGAAGACACACAATGAAGCGACGTCTCTACGCAACGCCAAGTGATCTAGCCGTTCACAGAGCACTGTGTCCCCGACAATTTGAGCTGCTCTGCGTTGCACGCGGTCAAATGGATCGAGCTGATACTGGGGTGCGCCAGACCAGAGATGACAGCAATACTCCATGTGTGGCCGGACCTGCGCTTTGTAGAGCGCTACTATGTGGGCCGGCTTGAAGTATTGCCGTGCTCTATTAATGACGCCCAGTTTCTTTGAAGCCAATTTGGCTTTGCCTTCCAGATGACCACGAAATTGGCAATCGCTCGAGATTTCGAGACCCAGTATTCCGATACTAGGCGAGGCTTTGAGGGAAGTGTTGTCGAAGAGCGGTGATACGACAAATGGGGTTTTTTTAGTGGTAAACGCGCAAACTTGAGTCTTCTGGGGGTTAAATTGGACAAGGTTCAATTTTCCCCATTCCGCGACCTTCTCCAGAGAGGACTCGATAGAAGACACAAGTTTCTCCCGGCACTGGTCGACGATTTCCCGAGAGAGACCTGCATGGCCAGTGTATACGGCATCACCAGTGCTGTCGTCTGCATAGCAATGAATGTTGGAGGTGTCCAACATATCATTGATATGCAGAAGAAACAGCGTGGGAGACAGCACACAGCCTTGGGGCACTCCAGCATTCACGGGCTTCGGGTTCGAGCAATATCCGTCGACAACGACCTGTATGCTGCGCCCAGTGAGGTAGCTAGAGGTCCACTTGCACAAGCTCTCGGGAAGCCCAAATGATGGAAGTTTGGAGAGGAGCGCCTTGTGCCATACACGATCAAAGGCCTTCGCTATATCCAGGCTAACTGCCAGGCCTTCCCCCTTGCTTTCAATAGCCGCTGCCCATCTATGTGTTAGGTATACCAGAAGATCACCTGCCGACCAACCATGGCGAAACCCGTATGGTCGGTCGTTGATCAACTGGTGACCCTCTAGATATACTAAGAGCTGACGGCTAATTATGCTCTCCATGATTTTGGAGAGCAGGGAGGTAATAGCAATAGGCCTGTAGTTTGCCGGATCCGAACTGTCTCCTTTTTTTTGGATCGGATGGACAAGGGCTGACTTCCATGAGTCAGGGACTACGCCTTTAGAATAGGAGTGCCGGAATAAACGCGTTAGCACCGGCGTCAACTCAGGGGCACACGTTCTAAGCACGATTGGAAAAATGCCATCCGGCCCGCTCGACTTCCTGACGTCCAACGAAAGCAGAGCTCGCCTAACAGTTTTCTGTCGGAACTGTACTTCAGGCATAGAGCTCTGACACCGCGGGATGGTCGGCGGTGTTTTTCCGTTGTCGTCATGAGTCGAGTTTGAGGCGAAAAGAGTGCACAAGAGATCGGCTTTCTCTTTTGCCGTATGGGCCAGGGTATCATTCCTCATGTGCAACGGCGGCATGGACGCCTGGCTGAAGTTACCAAGAGCAGCTTTCGACAACGACCAGAACTTGCGTGTTCCGGTCGGGTAACTGGAAAGCTGCTCACCGATTTTGACGACGTGTTTTGACTTTGCACGGGCGATTTGCCGCTTAAAAAATCTGGAGGCACGATTGTATTTCCTCTTAAGAACTGTGCAGTTCGGATCCTTTGTGCCCAGCGCCGCAACCCAAGCTCGATACGCCTGTTTTTTGCAGTCAGATGCTGCTTTAACTGACGCATCGAACCAGGGCTGTGATCTGCCACCGATGGGCACTACAGAGTTTGGTATAAAAATATCGATACCCTGTAGTATCACATCGGCTACTGCAACGGCGCAGGCACTAGGATCATCCGAAGGGAAACAAATCCTGCCCCAAGGGTAGGATGCAAAAAAGGAACGCATCCTATCCCAATCTGCTGACTTGTATTGCCAAACGCGGCGGGTCGCTGGTGGTCTGCGACGTTGGCGTCGGATAGGCACTAGACTCCTGACGAGGCAATGCTCGGACGTTCCGAGAGGGGCGTCGACAAAGACCTGGTAACCATCGGGATGTGTAGTCAGCAGAAGATCCAATAAGGACGGCATGTGGCTATCCACGTCCGGGAGCCGCGTTGACGACTCGACCAATTGGGACAGACAATACGCCAATGCAAAATTATGCACAGATCGCCCTGCGTATTCTGTGGTACGTGATCCAAGCCATTCGGCATTGTGCCCGTTGAAATCACCCAAGACTACGATTTCAGCGGAGGGGATCTGTGCAAGCACGTCGTCAATTGCTGCTTGAACGCAGCCCATGAGATGATCGGTTTCTGCGTTACCACTATGGGACCTGTAGACACACGCATAGATGCGGACGCGGTCCTCTAAATCTACGCGGAGCCAGAGAGTGGACAGGTCCCTACCCTCAAAATTGCCGAGACGGCGACAGCAGATATCCTCCCTAACGTACACATATACCCCGGCATGAGGCAAAAAATTGTGCTCAATTTTGTACCCGGGGACGTTAAATATGACGTATCGCTAGGTCGAGATATCTGCGTCTCCGTAAGGAAACACAAGGCCGGCTGCGCCGTCTCAAGGTGGTGATTGCAAAAGTCCACGTTGAGTGTGGAGCGGGGTGCCGTGGTGTTACTGCCTCGTTTGTCCTTGGTCATGCGCGGTTCTGTGCCCTCCCCAGAATACGAAGGGCGGCCCGAGCTAGAGTGCTCGGGGAGGGATTCTCCGACTCTGGTAGAGCCGGTACCCTCCTGGGGTAAAATCTTTTGTAGATCCGCTGTCATATTCGGGTGGACAGGGGTGGTAAACGATGGTTTGTTACAGTGCCGAAGTTTCTTTATAAGACTCCCCTACCCCCATTACCTACCCACTTACCCACCGTGGAATCGAAACCGTGGAATTGAACTTACGATTGACTTATTCCAGTCGGTCAACGACCTCGTAAACAACATCTAACCGAGCATACATCTCCACATTTCAGATTTGTTATATTATCCTTCTACTTCCGGGATTATGTTTGCCTAATTGATCTAACGGAAGTTGTTCCAAGTCTACACATCAGTTTCGAGGCAATTAGATGAAAAATATATCTGTAAGTATAAATCTTCTTATCCAAAAAATCTTATTTTTGTATTAGAATTAAAATTGTGGGCCGTAGGTTCTCTACAAATATTTAACTAAAACTCATTACAGCCTTAAATTACCTACTGCTTTTTGAAGTCATGTTTCTCTCACGTTATATAATTTGAAAATAGAACAAATAACTTTGCAAGGAGATAAACTACTATTATATATATACTTGCACTAATTATAAACAAGAAAAAAAAATTTTTATTTTAGTATGTATGCATTGTATGAGTTTATTAAATTCAAATACTGCTCGACAGATTTTAAAATTCTTTCACCAATAGTATATTATCATCGTGGACCCTGTTGCATTGTTTTACTTTGTTGTTTATAAGATTAAGAGCGCTTTCGTACTACGACCGATCCGAATCCGATTCGTACCCGTGAAAGTACGGTCCGGTGTAGTCTTAGAACTACTTCTAATGGTTGACGGAAATGAATCGGAAGACGGAAGCCGGATCTAGTGCGTAAACTACCATAGAAGAATAGTTCTACGACTACTTCGGGCCGTGTTTTCACGGGTACGGATTGGATCGGATCGGACATAGTTCGAAAGCTAGAGCTCTAGCTAGCGCTAGAGTCAGTACACTTAACGTCAAAAAGAAACAATAACAATAGTCATTCTTAATAATTATTATAGAATTATACAATTAAAGTGCCAGGTACAAATATATTACCAACCCACACATGCCTTGTTACCTCACAAATTCGAACGAGGGCGTTCAACTCTGAAAACGATATGAAAACAATTTAACGTAAATTATACATTCATAAAATGGGAATAATACACGAGGCGAGTGTTAATTACATCATGTCGAGTTCGGCATTTCTATTCTGTTGAATATTTCGCGCGGTTCCTTCTCATGTTGAAAATACATTCAATTTATAGAAAAGGTTTGGTGTTATTTCATAAATGAATTTGTATAACCGTACAATTTCAAGCCTCACTTGCCGAAAAATTGTTCTATACTGAAGCAAACACAAAAATAAAGAAAATTTATTGAATTAGGCGTTACTATGCGGAAATCCATAATTATACAAATTATTAAAGTTTTCTTTAGTGTTAATTCCGCCAATATTTGTCTTTAAAACAATTTGACATGTGTTTCGCCTCTACACGAGGCATCCTCAGGACGTGTTGTCTCACCAAAATCTGGCACGAGACTGTCTGACATCAGTCTCGTGCCAGATTTTGGTGAGACACAGACGATAATTTGTACAAAAATAAAGAGTTTTAACGATAGAAAACACTAAATATAATATATTTAAAGAGGGTAATTAAGTTTACAACAAATGTAATTTTCTATTCTACGTTTTGAAGTTGGTGGTAATAACTTCACGACATATTATGTAATAAATATTGCCACAATAAAATTAAGTGAGTTAATCCATAAAAGATTGCAATACAATCTAATATATAAAATTCTCGTGTTGAAACATTGAACTCCTCCGAAACAGCTTGACCGATTTCCATGAAAGTTTGAGTGCATATTGGGTAGGTCTGATAATCTGACATCTATTTTTCATCCCCCTAAATATTAAGGGTGGTCCACACGATTTTTTTTTATTTATTTTTTTGAATTTTTTTTTTAATTTGTTTAATATGTTGTTATGATTAGTCAGCATTAAAATATACATACAAATTCAAATTTTCACCCATCTACGATCAACATTTACATTTGTATCGCAATTTTAATATCGGCAATACAACGTTTGCTGGGTCAGCTAGTATATTAATAAAATTGTGTAAAAATATTGCATTTTTGTATGTTTTACATACCTTGCTTTAAACATTTATTCGACTTATTTTTTCACTACAACATGACGTAGTTAAAGACAAACAATGCATGCCTATAATTTTGTGCATCCTTAATGAGATATTAAAATTACAGTAATTTAAAGCCAACGTGATTACAAATGGATTAGGTACCTTTGCCACCATATCATTTGAGTGATTTGATTTTAAATTAGAAATATCTTTTTTTAGTATAGTTACTTTACTACCTAATTGATATATATAAAGACCATGCCATAAATACACCTTCATAAGTTACACTTCATTAATTAAATCTTCTTCACAGAAACATTAAATTTGTTGTTGAAAACAGCAAACTATCTCGAATTCCTTATGGATCAGTACTTCATCAGAAATGGTTTTTTATAAAAAATTTAATAATAATCCAGAAAAATCTTTAAAGAAATTACAGGCTTCCGATGTAAATAGCACAATGAAATTAAGAACCTTCTCTTTTTTAATTTAAATGTAAAGAGACTTAGACTTAGTAATACAGGCATTATAATGCGCTAAATCTACTAAAATCGTTCTTGATATGTCTTAGGTAAACTATAAATATAATCAAAATGATAAACTATTACGATTTTTAAATAGTTTTTAGAAAAATACTTATCTAAATTACTTGATACAAGATGATGACGTCTGAAGAAATAATAATAGGTGACACAGGTTGAATGGCGCAACGGTTGGCTACGACATGCGTAGCGATGTAGACTTTATTGATAAAGTTTAAATTTATTCGCTTTTTGTCTCAATTCATTATGCCATATTTTCATATCGCTACATATTATAAAATAGTAATAAGTCCTCCGCCGCGTCCGTCTGTCTGTCTGTTCGCGATAATCTCAACAACTACTGCACCGATTTTCATGCTGTATTCACCAACTGGTAGCGTGGTTCTCGTGAAAGATTTTAGTAGAATAAGATATTATTGTGTAAAAATAAAGTGTTACAACGTTGTTAGGTAAAATCAAGCCTCGATGAGCGATCGTTTGAGCGCGGTGCAGCTTGCCAACTAATTAATGTATAACGCTGCCGTTACATCCTCAATATCATCATGGATTTTCTGATATTAACATAATCCTGTAGCATAGGTGGCTAGCTTGAGAGTATTAATGAAAAGCAGTTCGATCATAATACATTTATACGCCTTTTATTATTTATTTCTGTACTTATATAGAGGGAAAATTTATACATTTAGTTGTACTTTGTGTGTGATTCATAAACTCAAAATAGTAATCACTTTTAACTGAACACTATTATTTCACTATTAGCTATCGTTTTTATTCTACTTTTCGAGAAATATCTCTTACTTTATTACATTTTTTTGGCAAGAAATACGACTGCGCTTATGCGGTATGAACAAAATACAATGATAAGCAACGCCACTTTAGATTCTTTCCTCTATTAAGTCGCGTAATATTATTAAGATAACATGACGTTGTAATAAATGAAAACAGACATAAGAATTGTTCTTTCAATATACCAAAAATAAAATTTAATCAAAATTGTCAATCTTGCAATGGTTCTGAAACTAGGATCGCGTCGACATTTTCTGTTACAATGTGAACTGTCACTCGGACATTGTACTAATATCTTGTTTGTGGTTGCCGCACGCAACTATCAACCTTGTGCCATTGTAATAAAATATATTGATATGTTCTGGTAGGTTAAATGTCTACCTTGACGAGGGTCTCTACGAAATTACATTGGTATTGCTGATTCTGTATAAGTCAATGTATTGTTCACAAGCATTACTATATATTTATGATACTGGGAACAATATATTACTACAACTTAACGAGTATAATAAATACATATTCAAATTCAAATTCAAATATTTTTATTCAAAATAGGATGTGAAATCACTTATTGATAGTCAAAAAAAACTACCATCCATTCCAAAATGAATGCCTCAGGCCTGAGAAGAATGGGCGCAACAAACTCAGCGGGCTTTTATTCCATCAAAAATATGTTTTACAATTAAAGTAACATTAACAAAGTAACATTGTATAATTAAACTTATTATTTAATAGCCTGAGGGCTGTCGCTCCATTCCTCATCTGTGGTATCATTAAGAAAGTCATTTATGTTATAGTAACCTTTACCACACAAACGTTTTTTATCAATTCTTTTGAATAACGTAATACTTTTGTTTTGAAAATTTTCTGGGATCTTGTTGTAAAAGCATATACATCGCCTTACAATATATATACAAAAGACTTACTAACTCGACTTAGTTACTGGTGTTAAAATTATGATATAATAGTTATAATAAAATATTTTTTCCCACCTCGCTAAAAGGCTGTCTTTAGTCCCTGGTACGACGACAAGACGACTTTTGTCCCTCGTACCAGGGACAAAAAGCGAGCTTTTCATCCGGGTGGAAATATCGTATACGCACCACGTGAGATAAGTAGGACATTGCCACCCGAGATTGTCAATATTCCGTGGGTGAGAATGATCTACTTTTCTCCCTAGGTGCGTAATATACTATTGTGTACCGAAAATAAGTAACTCGAAACTTTTTGTGTCCTAGAAGTGTTATTTGTACCATGAGGAGCACTAGCATCCACTCTTAGGCTTTCGTTCAAAAATAGTAAACACAAGTTTATTTTTGGCCATATATTTGTGAAATACATAACTTGGGTCTTCGCGGAATTAACACTCAAGAAAGTGTAGCTGTCAAGCAAAAAAATCCAATGAATTATTTTGAATAGTGCAGCTAGTCTGTTCACACCTTAATTATAACAAATGATTAATAATTATCCCTCTGAATATTACCATATAGTAGAAATACCCCTTAGTTTATTTATATTACAGTGAAACTCAAAATGATTTAAAAACTAGGACGTCATTGATACTTGTATTTTATATCTTTCGTGTAAGGTTGTGTAATATTAAATCTCACTCACTGGGGATATCCGAGTAATATTGCGGTATCCAACAAAGAAAAAATTGAGCTAATGAGCTTCAAAGCCAGGCTTCGAGTCGCCTTTTGTCATTTTTCCGCCGTTGCCATAGCATAGCTCTAGTGGTCTTCCTCGCACTTTGGAACGTGAATTAATGATTTCATAAACCTTATTTTTCTTCAAGTGTTCTACAAACAATACTGAAACCAAAAAAGTACTCTATTATTTTTATATGTGTGTTGTCCCGGGAAAAACAACTTCTGAAAATGTTCAATTGAAATGATTATTAACAATAGGTCGGGAAACAGAGCTACAAATTACGACGCTGATGGATACATAGTAGTTTTGCTGCTTACAGTGTCCAGGAGGAGGACAAAAAATTATACAACCTTTATAATAGAAGTTTTAATATTGATAAATAACCAGTGTTTCATTGTTTTTTATAAATCAGAAGAAAAAACTTTCCTTTACATTGATACGTTATTTTTAATAAATTTTTGAAGTTGCAATTTTGACTTTTTTTGAATAATGTTAAAAAACAGGATAACTCAAAAATGGTTAACTTTTGCATAAAGCATATGGTGATTAAAATCACCCCTATGACTTTCTAACGGGAATGCGTCTAATTACCAATAACCCTATATATATATACTATATTTATATACATGCTTTCTTCTGCTCATTCTACAGCTTGTTTGGATGAAAGTTGCTTGAAAACCGCACTGTGGAGGAACGCTGCACATTACAATAGATTTGCCATCGGGATTACCACGGAATTTGCAATCGCTCGAGATTTCGAGACCCAGTATTCCAATACTAGGCGCGAATTTGAGGGAGGTGATGTCGAAGAGAGGTGATACGACAAACGGGGTTTTTTTAGTGATACACGCGCAAAATTGAGCCTACGGGGGGTTAAATTTACTCCATAATTTTTCACCAAAACACTCCTCTTTACCTTAAAGACAGATTTGAGCTACTAGGGTCTCAGCATGAGCTTTCGTTGCGCTCTGCTGCGAAACAAATACTAAATGTTCCTTTCCATAAATCTGATAGCTATCACTCTTCTTTCACTATTAATGCCATCACTCTTTGGAATCAACTGCCGCTTACTATCCGTCAAGCACAATCATTAGCATCCTTTAAAAATCAACTAAAAAAACATTATCTGTCCTCTATTTGATAGAATCTATCTGTATGTATCCACCAACATAATTCAACAATTCTGAAATGTTAATTATTGTTCCTACTTTTTACATATTTTACTTTCTTATAAATTTATCTATATTTTAGTATAGTTTATATTATGTGTGTCTATATTTTTGACACTTCTTACCCTTTTAATGTACCTTACCCTGCCTTTCTCTTTTATTGTATTACAAATGGTTGCCTGGAAGAGATCACTATATAGTGGTAAGGCCGCCATTTGCACCATATCATGTAATTATGTATGTTAGTAATTAAGTTATATTTTGTTAATGTGGTGTCAAAAAAGTGTAATAAATAAATAAATAAATAAATTGAACAAGGTTCATTTCCCGGTCCGCGACCTTCTCAAAAGAGGACTCGATAGAATATACAAGATTCTTCCAGCACTGGTGGATAATTTTCCGGGGAAGACCTGCTTGGCCAATGCATACGGAATCTCCATAGCAATGTATATTGGAGGCGTCCAATTCAAATTCAAATATTTTTATTCAAAATAGGATTTAAAATCACTAATTGAACGTCAAAAACTACCACCCATTCAAAAGAGAATGCCTCAGACCTGAGAAGAATGGGCGCAAGAAAGTCAGCGGGCTTTTTTTTTATATAATATTTGGATTACAATGTGATATCGTACAATAAACATTTATAATTAAAGAGCCTGAGGGTGTTCGCTTTATTCCCAGTTCGTGGTGTCATTAAGAAAATCGTTAATGCTATAATAACCTTTCCCACACAAACGTTTTTTAACAATTCCTTTAAATTTCGTAACACATTTGTTTTGTACATTTTCTGGAATCATATTGCAGAAACATATACATTGCCCAACAAAAGACTTACTAACTCGAGTCAACCGAGTAGTAGGCATAACAAGTTTATATTTGTTCCTCATGTTATTATGAATGTTACAGTTTCTAGAAAATTCCTCAATGTGCTAATGAACATACAGAACATTATCAAAAAAGCATTGAGAAGCAACAGTCAAAATGTTTATTTCTTTAAATTTTTCTCTTAATGATTCTTTAGGACCTAGGTTATAAATCGCGCGAATAGCCCTCTTCTGCAGCACAAAGATGGTATTAATATCAGCCGCAATGCCCCATAATATACAATAAATCATTGATATGCAGAAGAAACAGTGTAGGAGATAATACACAACGTTGGGGGCTTCCAGCATTCACAGACTTCGGGTTCGAGTTATGTTCAGACTGACTGAGAGGCCTTCTCCCTTCTTTCGATAGCCGCCGCCCATCTATGTGTTAGGTATACCAGAAGCCCGCCGACCGATCATGGCGACATGGCTTGGCTTCGGGTTCGAGAAATAACCATTCGCTTCGAGGCTATTGGCACCAATATCTAACTGTGATATTTTATATGAGTACTCATTATACTTTTGACATTTACTGGATAGCAGTATGTATTTCGAGGTTTGTATTGACTTTCATTACACATATATACACACTAGCTGACCTGACAGACGTTGTTCTGTCCATATTAAATAAAATACTGTTTTCTATAAATTACTCAATAATATTTCAAAACATAAAGAATTATTTCGTAAAATATGCTCCCTATTGTTACAATGAAATTGCTTCACAGCAGAACTGTCAAACTGTCAAAAACTGTGCGTCAATAAATTCTCTCACAGAAAATATGTCTATACAATACAAATATTGAAAATAAAAATAATTATGAGTCCGAAATCAACATAAAAACCATCCTATCCCTCAAGTTGGACTAAACTGCACTCCATGAAGTAATTCCCATTTAAATAGTTTCGCTCAATAGTTTAGGAGTCCATCGCGAACAAACAACGTGTCACGAAATTTATATATATTAATATAAAGTACATCGGTGTAGATTTGTGCAAAATTTTAAGAGCAAAGCTGGGCTAAAAATTGTATTATAATTAAGAAGAATAAATGATTATAATATATGTCAACCACAGTATTTTTGTTATGTCACAGGCACAGACATAATGGCTCTATACACACTGCAGCGAAACAATAGTTTGATGTATTGCGTATCGTTGTTTATGAACACAACATAACACGCAGTTCATTTATTATAAATCTTATTGTATAGCGTATAAGGTAAGTTATTCTGTGTTACATGTGCTTTGGATTTAACTCTGAATTTCTAGATGAAGATGAATTTATGCACGTTTATTTAAGTAAATGTGTTTGCAAAAGGAAATTGTGTTATTTTAGAAGTTCGCATGAGAACTAATTATACATTTCGTAACAATTGATGATAATATTTTCGTATATAATTGTATTGTACATTGTTTAAGTCTACTCTTATATAGAAAAAACTTTATATGTTTTTTTAAAATGGTATTTTATTTCATCACCTCTTTCGTCCATATATTGCGTCCATCTATCGCATGTTGCATACCAGGCGGTCGCGGAGTAGTCGTGATGTTGAATCATTAATTCCAACTACTGCTTTGTGTCCGGTTGTTCGGGTGATCAAGAGCGAGCGTAGGTTTGAACCAAACACCTGACAAAGGTTATTTAATTTATTTTTTATAGAAGGGAAGGACAATAGTTTGTCCTTGCCTACGGGTCACTTGATGTTAAGTGATCACCGCCACCCACATTCTCTTACAATACCATAGGTACGCGCTTTTTTTGAAGGTACCCATGTCGTATCATCCCTTACAAGCACAAAGACCACACAAAGCTCATTGCTCAGCTTTGTGGAAGTGGAAGAAAGGACCACCACACATCCAAATGGAGGGGATGATATCCTAATTTGTGGCGTGTCGAGCGAAAATGGAATTCGGTGGCAAGAATCAGGTGAAACAGCTCTATGGAACACCCGACAAGCGACGTCTCAACGCAACGCCAAGTGATCTAGCCGTTCACTGAGCGGGTCCCCCACAATTCAAACAGCTCTGCGTTGAACGTGGTCAAATGTTTCGAGCTGATACTGGGGTGCACAAGACCAGAGATGACAGCATTACTTCATATGTGGCCTTATCTGCGCTTTGTAGAGCGCTAGAATGTGGGCCGGCTTGAAGTATTGCCGTGCTCTATTTATAACGCCCAGCTTCATCGAAGCCAATTTGGCTTTGCCATCCAGGTTTTAATTATTACGTTATATTTTTATTGTATGAATAGATTAAAAAAAGTTTCGGGTTCGGTTATATCGGGTTGTATAATATAACCACTTAATTGCTTTTTTAGGGAATACTTACATACAAAAATAGCTTAAATTTATAAACGATGCAGGATTAGAGCTATCATTTTAGGAGATTACGATTATTAATGTTTAACAGCATTAGAATGTCCGTCCGTACTTCATTAGTATCTGTGAGCACCATTCCACGCAAGCCCGCTTCTGATCCGCTGTCTGTTCATGAGGGATCCAACGACAACAAAGTTTCCGAACTTTCAATTCTTCGTGTAAAATTGGCTCATATATATCCCCTGTTCGCGACGAACAAAAGAAAGATTGATATCTTCTTAAAGATTTATATTTCGTCTGTCTTAACAGGATTAGATAAAATAGTTCTTGTGCAGTTGCGGTATCGTGTGCACGTAGCTGAACTAGAAGAGTGAATGAATGAATGAATGTTATATTTGACAGATAGATGAAGGATGAAGTATGATTGACAGAGTAGGTAAATGGAGTAATATTAGAGTAATTGTTTGATAGGTTTAGGTGTATGACTCGATATAATAATAAGATTAAATTTAATCCAGTCGACGATAGGAAATCTGGCGTCGGCAACCCTCGAATTGTCTCATCGGTAATCTGCGGGTTTTCTTCAATTAGCCCCTTAACAGTAGCTACATTATTTTCGTTGAAGGTCGCCCTTCACGAAATTCATCATGTAAAGAAACCCGACCTCTCTCAAATTCAGCAAACCATCGCCTCACGGTTCTCAGGTACTTCTCTCCCAAATTATTTCCCGCCAATTGTTTTTTTTTGTACTAGAAGGTTGCAACGTTTCAAAAAATATAACATTCGGAATTCAAATAGTTCCGATTATCTAGAAGTTCAAAACATGTGCCCCGTGTAGAACAGCGTCTGTCGTGTCAGCTAGTTGAGAATAAAAAAGAACAACGAATAAATATAAACTCAATCAATGCATCACACCCCGATGAGGAATAATAAACAACATTCTCAGCGGCACTCAACCAAAACATAAAGCAACATACTTTGATAGTGACAGCGATACCCTCGACTAGTGAGCTCTTCGGAATTTTTTCTGTCGGACACTAAAGAACATAAGCAAAAAGTCTTTTATTTTATTATTGTATTTGTAGATCTTATTTGGATTTTACTCATACAGTGAATAACCTGACTATTTGATGGATTATAATTTACAAATGCATTCCTGGTTCTCGATTATGACTTTAAAAGGAGTAAAAATCCAGAACTTTCAAGGAACCTTGTTTTTATGAAAATACGGGACTGTAATTGATACGTTCTGCCCATTACAATGCAGTGCCACTCAGGATTCTTGAGAAGCCCAAAAATTCTGAGTGGACTACAATTACGCTCGTCACCTTGAGACATAAGATGTTAAGTCTCATTTGCCCAGTAATATCACTAGCTACGGTGCCCTTCAGACCAAAACACAGTAATGTTTACACATAACTGCTTTACGGCAGAAATAGGCGCCATTGTGGTACCCATTATCTAGCCGGCATCCTGTGCAAAGGAGCCTCCCACTGGTAAAACATTTAATGATCTGTGTATATAACATATTTGTGATATGAATTTGCCGATATCGTATCGAGTCATCAAACAAGTTCCTGAGTTGTCGAATGAAAGTTCCCTAATTAGTTTATCTAACGAACTGTGTATTCAGGCTACGTACAAAATTCACAGCCTATTTTTGTAAGCGTTACTATCGTACGTTTTATATTTCGTCTGATATAAGACCATCATTAAACCGTTTATATTATGATGGTCACACCTATATTAATATTGATTTCAATGTACCTACATCTTAAATATTGGATTTGGATTAGGTTAAGTTTTTTAACCTTCTTAAACCGTAAGTGCGACAATTTAGTCAAGTCGGCCAGCTAAAATTGATCCAAAGGAAGACCTATAATCTGTATAAATTATTTCTCAAAGGTATTTTTTATATATTTTTTTTTTTTGTTGTTATTCGAAGTTATCAATCTATATAAGTGTTTTGGCAATAAGGTTATATGATTTTGGGTAACATGAATAATTGGCCTTAGTATTAATATTATAGTTATATATTCAATACACTGTGGGGCGAAAAGCATATAATGAAACGCGTGATTGAAATCCCAGACAACAACGTGGCCTATGACATTTTGACGTGATTAGATAGGCGTAGATACTGAAATAATTTGCCTGCAATCGGTTTATATTTATATTTTCATAAGCCCTCATAAGTTAATACAAAGGGAATTTGAGAGCTTACTTCACATTACCATTACACAGTCCTACAGAACTCACGTATTAAACGAGTCAATAAAATCATATGTAACCTAAAACATATAATAATTGGTCGATCTATATCATGTATACACGGGTCCAGACATTTTCGTGTAGAGCGGGAGATAACGCCGACTTGTTTTGTAACTGACAGCTCTATTCTGTTAACTATTTATCACGTACACACTTAGCTTTCAGACAGATAACTATTATTGAGTATTTTTCTGAATACAGTACACAATTTATCACAGGTTTTGCAAGATGTGACGTGCGTACAGAGGAATTAGTACATGAAAGGGGTAAATGTATGAAATTGCTGTTTAATTGTAATCGGTACTTTGAATTGACATAGAACCTTCATGGTTTGAGATTCTGAGAATAGAGAAATAATAGAGAAGAGATAGAACTTGGAAAAACTTTCACATGGTGCCTATGAAGTTATTATTTTAAAAAATGTGCATCATTCGATTATCGAGTTTCAGAGATACAGCTTGTAATATCAATGTTACGTTTCGAGAGGGGACTGCTATAGAACGCACCATGCGATTTTGGTTTAAACGTTTTCGTGATGGAAACTTTGACTTGGAGAACGACCCACGGGGAAGACACACAGGTGAATAACAATGAATTGAAAGAGATGATGGAAACCGATCCAAGCCAAACTACCCAGGAATTAGCGGCATGGCTTAAAGTTACCTTACCAACAATATTGACTCATTTGCGTCAAATAAATAAAATAAAAAAATATGAAAAATTGGTGCCTTATTATTTTACTGATCTGCCGAAAGAAACGCGTGTTGAAACTTGTATTGCCTTGTTGAATTGATACAGAAATGAAGTAATACTTAATCGACTTGGGACATGCGATGAAAACTGGATTCTTTACGATAACCGTAAGCAAAAAATATAATGGTTATCCCGACTCATGAAACGATTTTCACCATTATTGCTCCATGATAACGCGAGACCTCATACAGCACGAGAAACCTTTTAAACTCTACAGGAACTGCAATAAGAAAGTTAACCATTCTTCAGCCTCCGTCTTTCCCAGACCTTACTCCAACGGACTACCAATTTTTCGTGATTTAGACAGTTTCCTACTTGATAAAAATTTTTCTCCTCAGGAGGCAGTACAAAATCCTTTCTCACACAGTTTGTCGAATCTAAATCGTCACAGTTCTATCGCAAAGGCATAAATGAAGCTACTTACTTCCTATTAGATGGCAGCAATATATAGATAATACTGGTAATTATTTTCATTTCATTAAATATTTTAAATTAAAAAAAAAACGAATTTCAATTGTTCAGTTCAAATTGGCAATTTTATACTTTAACCCCTAACGAGAGAAGGGAGAAGAACGCGAAGAAGCCGAGTGGTTAGCGATCCTACGTACTAAATTAGAGGTCCCGGGTTTTAATCCCGGTAGGTGCAAGCATTTATATGATGAATATGGATGTTTGTTTCCGAGTCATGGATGTTTAAATGCATTTATGTATGTTTATATGAAGTTATGTATGTTTAAGTAAGTATATTGTATTAAATATATCATTGTCTTGTAACCCATAACACAGACTATATATGCTTAACTTGGGGCAAGATAATTTGTGTAAAAAGTGTGTCAATATTATTATTATTATACGTTCTCCTATCAAAGATGTTCACAATATAAAAACAAATCGTCATTCGGCAAGTAAAGCCCTGGCTTTGACCATGGATTGGAACGTGATTGATACTCAGATCAAGTCATTATTAGCGTTTGATTTATGTGCGGTGCCTAAATCAGGTTGGTTGTAAATAACTATAAGAAAGTTAAGAATTTTGTCTGTCTGATATTTATATGGCAATAACTAATAAAATAGCAAATGGAGCTGGATTGGCCACACACTCTGAAGGAATTCCAACCTTATACCAAGGCAAGCCCTAAACTGGAACCTTCAAGGAAAATACAAATGCGGCTGTCCAAACAAAAACTGGCGGAGGACTGTTGTTGACGAAGCGACAGACATCGGAAAGACCTGGATTCAAATCAAGAGAGCAGTTCAGGATAGATCGCGATTTAGATGTACTCAGGATTCCCACTGCCCTAATAGTCAAATATAGGAACTTAAGAAGAACTAATAAGAAATAGCATGAACAGGTTTAATGTGCTTGTTTATAACAAAACTCTGCTTTGCCACAACAAGAGAAATTAGTTCGCCAACTTTTGGGGAGTATTTGAGTAACAATATTTTTAATGTGCGCTTCTAGAATAATAAATAAAAGTTTGTGTGTACTTATATACGTACACAAAAAGATAAACTTCTTTGACGTAAAAAACAAAAATCCTTAAAAACTTTGATTCCTCGTGCTATTTTAGGTTTGTAAAAAGAACGATATTGTGATAAAGAAGGTATTAAATACAACCAATGGAAATATTGTTATACAGCATAATTTAGCTAGTTCATTTAAATTTTAGAAAATCATAATTTATACAATTAGAAATTTATTTGCAACTCATACAATATAGATATTGTTAATTTTTGTCCATTCGTTATGGATCAGTAGATGATATCGAGTGGCAAATGGTCTAGCATGAGTTACGAGAGGCGAATGGTCTACACTGGTCTTCAAAAGTAAGTATCACACTTTTAAAATTGGCATAACGTTTTAAGTTCACAAGATATATTTTCGAAATAAAAAGGACTCCAAAGAGAATTTAATTTTGTACATAAAAACAAAAATAGTCGGTAACCTTCTTTTAAGAATTGGCTGAAATAAACTTCAAAAACAAAACCATTCCTTTTTCAAAGTGGACGTTTCCGAATTACAATTTTACCATTCACATTTTTCTTTCTGTTTTACATTTTTTTCAAGATCGATGGGTCTTGTTTTAAAAATTTATGCTAAAAAGCACATAACATTTATTTATCATGCCTCTTTCAGTTGAAGAATATGCTTGGATCATGGCTTTTCTGAAACTAGGCATCAGTATGCGGCGCACTGCAAGAATGGTGGGTGTGACGGTACGAACGGTCCAGAAGGTAAAGCGAAGGTACGAAGAGACTGGACAACATCTGAGGAGACCTTGTAATGGCAGACCCAGGTGTACCAGTGCCCGAGAAGATCGTTATATTATTTCCACTGTGTTAAGAAATCGCCACCAAAATGCAGTTGAAGTCCAGCAACAGCTACTTCAGACCTTCTTCAGAAGGTCGCACAGAGCTAGTAGCCATAGAAAATGGTACCCTCACTGGGCAAAGATATGCTCAAGAGATTCTCAATGAGTATGCAGGGCCGTATTTAGCAAATATGGGTGATGGATCGATGCTCCACACACGGCTCATATCGTACAAGAGTATATTCAGGAGGTCGGTATCAGCGTGATGGCTTGGCCATCAAGAAGTCCTGATATCAACCCGATTGAACACGCCTGGGATGAGCTTGGGAGGCTAGTCAGAAATCGCAGACCACCACCTACTACCCTCAGGGCACTAAAGCAGGCCCTGGTAGAAGAATGGGAGAATATTCCCCAACATCGGCTCCGAAACCTAGTGTTCAGTATGCCAAACCGGTTCGAAGCTGTAATCAGAGCTCGAGAAGGCAATACCAGTTATTAAAAATTAAATAACTTGTAATACATTTTAGTTGAATTTTTTTACACTAAACTAAAAATGTCTATTTTCATTGTTTTATCTTTTTTAAGTTAAAAATGTTACTAATGTATAATTTTAGTTTCTAAGAATTAAAGCCTATAAAATTTGCAACAAAACATTATTAATCTTAAATCTCTACGTTCTATAGTTAAGAAAGAAATTTTATTTGAAAAGTGTGATACTTACTTTTGCAGGCCGGTGTAGTTGACAAACTAAATTCAAGGTGATGAATTAGGGTGTCAGTGTGCGCGCGCATCGTAAAAATTCACTCTTATAATTTTTCCCTAACGCGTCAAAAGAACTTGATAAATGCGAAAAAACACAAAATCTAATATATAAATTCTCATGTCGCGGTGTTTGTAGTTAAACTCCTTCGAAACGGCCTGACCGATTCTCATGAAATTTTGAGTGCATATTGGGTAGGTCTGAGAATCGGACAACATCTATTTTTCATCCCCCTAAATGTTAAGGGTGGTCCACGCCGATTTTTTATTTTATTTTTTGTGACATTTTTTTTAATTTGTTTGATTATGAGTCAGCATTAAAAAATACATACAACTTCCAATTTTCACCCATCTACGATCAACAGTTACTTTTGTATCGCGATTTTAATATCGGCAATACGACGTTTGCTGGGTCAGCTAGTAATAATATAAAAAGTGCGATTAAGCCCGTAGCACACACAACAAGCCCGCATAGTTTCAGAACGTAATGTACATACTAGTTAAATCAAATAATGAGCACTTGACTAAGTTAAGTGACGTCTAGGACAGTTATTGAAACAAAAAGTGGTTCTTATCAATTATTATAAGATTTATAAGACCTCAGAGAGAGAAAAAATGCCACAATTTTCGAATTCAAGACCAAAAGTATGTATAAAAGTTATTGTGATAATCAAGAGAGACAATTTAAAATTAATATAAGGATAATAAAGTCCACAATTACCGCGCTCCCCTGGTCTTATCTTGGATAAATAAGTTTTAAAGCCCCTCTCAAGATAACTTTCTTTTATTTGGCCTGTTCCCGACTTGCTGGAAGTTTTGTTTTCTTAGTTGTCACAGAAAGTTTGACGCACTGACTGTAGTTCTTTATCTGACATCTCTGTGATTTAGTATATTAGTAGATTGGTTGTGTACATATATATATACATTGGAAGCTCTTATACATAAGGCGAACACAAAAACTGTCTTGTTCTATATAAAGTTGTTTTTTCTTCTTGGGAACACAATAACATGATTATTATAATGTTGCCCCACTTGCAGTACAGAATTGCCTTAACTTAGGCTTATAAGTAATCTACTTTAACTTAAATTGAACTAAACTAAGAATGTGTACAATGGCACTATATGTCTCATATTTAAATATAGAAAACTTATTGTATGTTTGTTTCGACTGTGATTCAGGTACTTTGCAAGGACTGTCTTTAAGACTGAGAAAATTATTTGATTAAATTTGACTAACTTCTGCTGCTTCCTATACCATTGAAATATACCACACATGAAACTGAGTCGAATCGCATTAAAAATACTCTTTATAGATTTCGCCGTTTATTTCAGTTTTTGAAATGCTGACTGAAAGACGGAGACGAGGACAGCGGAGCCTTAGTAATAAAGTTTCTTTGAGGCAGAATTATTATAAAAGACAATAAGAAAATAGAAAATAATTACGAAAGAAGAATTCAGTTTCGTTTAATTCGATTGCACTTTGCCTCTTCTTGGGTAATTTTGCGGGTCAGTTAAACTTCTTACTCCAGGCGGAACCAGAAATATAGCAGCCTTTTCAGACTGTTGCAGGCATCCGTGAGTGTTGCGGGACATCGAAACATTTATGCCCATCGTAAGTGTTTATTCTGCCTCCAATGCATTCTCTGCATAAAGGACTTTCCATTGCACGTATGATAAATAGATGCTTGTTCAAGGGACTAGTTATAAAACCTACAATTTTGCGTATTCTGTCCACGTGTAGACAGGTTATGTTGCGGGAAATAATAATTGTCAATCTCTTTGATGCCATTGGAACTGCATTATTATTGTTTGCCTGCATCCTTTACCATTTTACAGTTACTATGCGCAGGCATGTTTTGATTTCGGCATGAGGTATGGGTAGCAGTGGAACCGGTCCATATACTACAGTTTAAGATCCCCTTTTGGCTAGTTCGTCTACAGCATCATTACCCTGTGAAGTGACTCTTTTCGTATTTTCAGTAGACTGAAGTGCCTTGTGACATTCCAGTATAAGGAAGATGTTTTTTTGTACTGCTTGAAGTACGGAAGCATTGAAGATTGTGTTTCAGATGCTTAGAGTGGTAGATATTTTAATATTTAAGTGATTCGAGAAGACATCGGCTCCAGTACCACGTGTCGCTTAGGATCCGTCTGTGTATATCCTGACTTCATTGATACCAGAGTTATCTTTTGCTTCCGTAGTAAGTCGAATATTGTACCTTCGATAGAATACATGAAACAAGTAATTGTTGGGACAACGGATTTCTATAATTTATTATAATACAGATGTTTTATAAAAGATTGTAATATGATAGGTTCCTCATCATTTTCATTTCATCATTTCAGCCGCAAGACGTCCACTGCTGGACAAAGGCCTCCCCCAAAGATCGCCATGACGATCGGTCCTGCGCTGCCCTCATCCAACCTATTCCGGCGATCTTCGCCCGATCGTCAGTCCATCTTTTGGGGGGCCTACCAAAACTACGCCTTCCGGCACGTGGTCGACATTTGAGGAACTTACTGCCCCAACTGCCATCTGTCCATCGAACTATGTGCACTGCCCACTGCCACTTCAGTTTCGCAATCATTTGGGCAATGTCGGTGACCTTGGTTCTCTTACGGATCTCCTCATTTCTGATTCGATCTCGTAGGGAAACTCCGAGCATAGCCCTCTCCAACAATGAGCTTCCTCATAAGGCCCATAGTTAGCGACCACGTCTGCGTTCCGTATGTCATCACTTGCAACACACATGATAGGTTCCTACTATGGTAATATTTAATATATGGCAACGAAATATTCGTTCTTATTTCTAATAACTTTATTCACAATTCGAATATAAGAAATCCCATCTAAAATTTATGACTTTTTACCGTTTATGCCTCATTCAACACAATGGGCAATTTAAAGAATCGAGCATTGTGCCGCCACTGAATCGCGTCATGCATTTGATATGGATCTGATTTGAAGCCGGACCACTTTTGTTCAACACGGGCTATAACAGCTCTCCTTTCATTGTTTCAATGCAGCCACTGGACGGCATTATACGTTCACAGGACGACACAACGTGAATACATCTATTCATAATGCTAACAACACTGTTTATCTACACCCAAGCTTTATATCCTCTAATAAAGATTGTATAACAGTTAGCTTATTGCCAACATTAAAACACCCAATGTCCTAATAACCAATCATCCAAGCGAGTGTTGTAATGAAATTCAGTACAACATTATATTGTTTACAAAATATGTTTGAAATTTAAATATAAACAAGTTTCAAATCTTTGAAACTCTTCTAATTGTATATTATTTTAATCATTAATACTACGTTCACTACTCAATTTACTCACACTCGAAATTCAAATTTATAAATATACGAGTTAACTGAGTACTATAGCTACAACAGGTAAGGTTATGTCTATATGATAAATTTCGTGAAATTTTCTTCGGTTATATGATCACCATCAAAGAAAAATCAGACTATAGGTACTGATTTTCATCCAATTACTTTCTGCAAACATTTCAAAACACACACAGACACGTGTCCCAGCTTCGAACACAAGCCATTACTTGCAGAGAGCATGTACGAAGCAAACAGCCATTTTATTTGTCAACACTCAACTGGAATTCGTTTTAAAATAACGTCCGCACCGGCGACCGCTCACATTTTTCAGTTTATTTTAGTGAAGGAGTGTTTGTGTTGGAGGGAGTGGGAGGGTAGGGGGGGTACGCTGGTAGGACAGAGATGTGAGTAAGGTTAACAATACATTGACCGAGCCATTTTGTTTATTATGAGGCGTGTTATTAGAAATTAATATGCTAATGTTAATTTTTTATCAACACCAGTAAAACCAAGTATTTGTTAATGTGTGTGTTAGCTTGCGGTGCCAAGCCAAACGTAATAACAGGTACCTACACTCGCCACGCGTGACTTTGAGCGGGATAGGTTCGTCTAGGCCCAAGCACCGACTTAAGCCCTATTAATAGGTAGCACATACAAAAATAGTATTTTATTAGTATTAAAGGTATAAGATTTGCATAAGAGGTGTATTAAATTAAATCTCTTTTAAGTTATTTGATACTTTTGAGTTTTTGAAGTCGGTTATATATCTTGCTGTAGGTATCGCCGGTAGAGATGATCTTGTCTGTCGCACGCTAAGTCTATGTGTAAGACAGTAACGATGATTTAGTATGTACAGTGAACGGGGATTCTTTTCGGTGTTGAATTTACATTAATGCAATAATTTTTGAGTTTTTTTAATCATGACATTTCATCATTGAGTATTTTTGTTGCATCGATTCACATAATATTATATTCTTACTAGCTGACCCAGCAGACGTTGTATTGCTATATAAAGTAATAAAAAAAATTTTGGGGTGTAAAAAGTAGATGCAACAGATTCTTAGACCTACCAAATTTATCGTACTACAATTATTGTAAGTATTGATCCATTGCCATCTTGCAACCCTATGGAACTGAATAATATAGAAATTGCGATACAAAAATAGAGGTTGATCCTAGAGGGTTGAAAATTTAGGGTTGTATATATTTTTGTTTAATTAAAAAAATTATCAAAAAATTAAAAAAAGAATGTTAAGGGTCAGCAACCCTTATCACTAAGGGGCATGAAAAATAGATGGTAGCCGATTCTCACCTACTGAATATGCATATAAAATTTGGTAAAAATCAGTAAAGCCGTTTCGGAGGAGTAAGGTAACTAACATTGTGGCACGGGAATTTTATATATAAAATTAATATATTTTGGAAAATTATGAAGCTCTAAATATTGATTTAAAAGAGTGACAATAAGATTCTTCACTATTTCTCATTAAAGTAAATTATTAAATGTGTAAATATTATTTAATTTGTTTAAGGAGAGTTCTAGTAAAATTAGGCAACTAATTTTTAGAAAAACTTCCCTAGAATTAAATGAAGTATGAATATTTCAACGTATTAAGCGCAAGCGCCAACAGGTTCCTACTTCTACTCGTTACTCATATTTTTTGTTAGTATAAATTTATTTTCACTTTGTTTTTTTAGTCAGTATCAAAGAGTAGAGATAGGGAAATAACGTATGATTACGTATTAATTGAGTAGTAAAAATATTAAGTATATTTGCGGTTTTCTTGACTCGGGATGAACTGGATTAGCACAGATCTTTAAAATTTGTCATTCGATAAATACTTATAACGAAGTCTTATCAAGTATTATCATTTTTAAATACCAAAAATGGTTTTACAAAAAATATATGTAGTAATAATTAATAACAGTCGGACTGTTCAAATCACTTGTTGAACCTCAAAAACTATCGGTAATAGAACGTGAGCTTCAAATATGAAAAACATAAAAGAGAGACTAACACATTCTTAGAGTGGTGGCAAATAAAAAGATGGGAGGACGATTTACCAACAGGATGGAGAAGGTAAGCTTGAGATAGAGATAAGTGGAAGAAACTGGGGGAGCCCTATGTTGAAAGACAACCTGATCCACAAAGTGGTCGCTGAACCTAAATATAATTTTATTTAATTTTTCTTAAAGATTTAAAAAAACATGTTTTAATAATAATAATAATAATAATCTTTATTTGCATTTGTATAAGGTCAGTTTTACAATCGGTCTTATTTTATTTATATTAAAACTCAAGAAGACCCAAGTTTGCGCGTTTACCACTAAAAAACCCCCATTTGCCGTATCACCGCTCTTCTAGAACACTTCCCTTAAAGCCTCGCCTAGTATCGGAATACTGGGTCTCGAAATCTCGAGCGATTGCCAATTCCGTGGCAATCTGGAGGGCAAAGCCAAATTGGCTTCGTAGAAACTGGGCGTCATAAATAGAGCACGGCAATACTTCAAGCCGGCCCACATTCTAGCGCTCTATAAAGCGCAGGTCCGGCCTCACATGGAGTATTGCTGTCATCTCTGGTCTGGCGCACCCCAGTATCAGCTCGATCCATTTGACCACGTGCAACGCAGAGCAGCTCGAATTGTCGGGGACCTAGCGCTCTGTGAACGGCTGGATCACTTGGCGTTGCGTAGAGACGTCGTTTCATTGTGTGTCTTATACCGCATTTATCACGGGGATAGTTCCGAAGAGCTGTTTAACCTGATTCCTGCCGCCGAATTCCACCTTTGCACGACACGCCACAAGTTAGGATATCATACCCACCATCTGGATGTGTGGCGATCCTCCACAGTGCGGTTTTCAAGGAGCTTTCTTCCTCGTACTACGAAGCTATGGAATGAGCTTCCTTGTGCGGTGTTTCCGGGACGATACGACATGGGTACCTTCAAGAAAAGCGCGTACACCTTCCTTAAGGGCCGGCAACGCTCTTGTGATTCCTCTGGTGTTGCAAGAGAGTGTGGGCGGCGGTGATCACTTAACAACAGGTGACTCGTACGCTCGTTTGTCCTCCTATTCCATAAAAAAAAAATACGTTTCTCTTATTCTACCTACAAGGCATGCAAATATATGTAGTATAACATTTTATTTCATACAAAATTGAACCTTACCATTAAGTATTATACTCTTAGCAATACAATTATAATTCTAATAAAATAGTAATATTCATGTCGGATTTATATGTCAAAATTCCTTAATATATTCCTTTATAAGTAGTATATAAGTTAAAATGTAGTATGGTCAGTATATAAAGGCTTTTATTATTATATTACTATTATTAGTGTAGTATCGGATTTTGTGGGATAGAGGTCTCGAGTCCCATACAATTACCTCTTGCTTACTAGCTGGTTTTCTCACCCCGTATCTATCTTAACTAAACATCTGTTGTTTTAGGAATTTTTCTTAATCCCTTTATTTACAACCTTTTCGAAGAAATACTTACTGCTAAGTACAAATGTAGCCTAAAAATGACCAAACGCCCTCCCTTGTAACAAACGTTTTCATATAATGTTAAAGCTTATGCGATGGCACGGTACGTGTGTACAAGTCCAACTCACACATGACGGCTTATATTATAAATTAGAAGAAAGGATCCTGCCATTGAAAAACTCCAGAATTGATGTTTAAAATAATTTTATTACAAACCTGGACTGAAGATTGGGGAAATTATTATTATTAATATATCTATCATGATATCTACTAGAGCAGGGGTACTTAAATAGTCTATCGGGATCGACAGGTCGATCGCGAGTGCTTTTTGAGTGGATCTCGAGAAAAAAAACCGGTATAATAAACTAAAATCGGTAATTACGTACCATCGTATGAAAAGTATGCTCAGGACATGCATTGTCACGATTCAACATCCAAAGTAGAGTGACTTAGTTAAGCTTAGAACTTTAGAACGCATTTGTTTTTTAAGAACCAATAAACTCGCAATTTTGAATAATAATTATGAGTTTTTTCATTGACATTTAAGAGCAGACCTACACTTACCTTGACTAAAAAAATGCATATTCTCACACTCACACTCTACCTAGACGACAATCCTTCATTACACAGAGGTACTTGAAGCCTCTCAGAGCCGATCGATCGTAGTTTACAAATTTTGAGGTAGATCGCCAGCAGTTCAAGGTTGAGCATCCCTGTACTAGAGCTATTAAATATTTCACTCTTTCATATATTTAACATTACAACGCATTCTTTAAAACAAGAAGAAAGCCGTGCAAAATACAAAGAATGCATTTATAAATAAAACCTTAATCTCAGCCTTCACTTCAATTCAAGAGCCTTAACTATCTCCTACTTTCAGTTCAATAATTCTTTCATTAAGTCTTTTCCAACGGATGACCTACTCCACTGTTGCGAGAATGAAACACTCCTCAATTGAAAGTAATACGATACAAAATTTAATCACAGTACCCATTCTGTAGGAGAATTCGATTAAATTTTTAACTAGTCAGTTGTATATTGCCAATATAAGTTTTTCTTGTTAACAATTCGTTATGTTTTTAAGGTGATAATCCTCACTTCTAGGATAACAATAAAATTTAAAAACAAAATTTTATGAACCCACTGGAACCCACGACCTCTCGCGTTCCGTGCCACTCGCACGGACTCGCACTCGCTCTTCAAACTGAGCTAACCGTTCGAGTGACGTATCGTCATAAAATTTTGTATGCTTTGCTCAACTCTCAGGTTGTGGCTTCATCTACATGATCTACTTTACGATTGATAACCAGCTTATGCCCCGCCCCATATTAGGAAATTGACTTGAGATGTCGCTCTTGTAAATCTAATCAATTTGTTATGTTTTTATTGTTTATCGAAAAATAACACAAAAGGTTTTTATGGACATCATTTGAAAATAGCAGTATCAATTCATATCTTCTTGTATTTTCTAAGTCGTTACAACCTACCAACCAAATCAAAGGTACCTATATAGCTAAAGCAGTATTATTCTGATAATCCTGGACTTCAACAAGTTTACCCCAGATAAACACTTCACTTGTGAACACCTCACAAACGTTAGCAAAATTTGAATTATATTATCTGAAATATGAAGCAGATCAGAGCTGCTAATAAACAGAAAGTATTAAAAATAATAGTTATAACTATGATGCAGATATAAGAAAGATTATTCGAGGCTATGAATTTCAACCTAAACAACTACTGTATTACTTAAAGAAGCAATAATTAGTTACTCCTGCTATAGTTTAGCTTTCAACCCTGAACTAGAAATAAATAGCAACATAAATATAAAAAAAAATAAAGGAGAGTCGCACCCTCCTGTGCCAACGCTGTCTGCGGTCATAACGTTTCAGGCCATTGCAAATCTGTACTCGTATTTAGGCATGTCACGAAACCAGTTGCACGAGTTAAGGAACATCAATATTCACAGATTAGCTTTGTTAACAAGAAAAAACACTTCAGATCTAGGTTGTGCGTCATAAGAGACTTGCATATATAGCAATTACAATTAATTATAAAAGTACTGATGTGCTTATAATAAAAAATAGTATTAAATTAATGTACTACTCTTTTGTTACTCTACCTCAGATAATATATTTTAAAAGTGTTTCGATGTTCCTTAAATCACGCATTTGGTATTCTCGTGCCAAAATACGACTTGACTACTTACCTAGTGAAATTTATTGTCATACTAGTAGTTGCCCGTTTCATTCGCAACTAAAGATTTTATAAATAAAATAACAATAAAATCGAATTGTCATACTGAAACATGCAGGGCAAGCCTTTCAGCCATTAAGTTGGCATAGCAACATCCCTTTCTGCACAGACGCACGCCAAGAAAGGGAAGATATTGGTAGGATTATAAGTTTTATTTACCTTTTGTGCAAAAAAAAACTTTGTGACATATTTTAGCAACGACTAGACATCGAGACAGCGTTGTACATATTTAGCGGCATTACCCAGGAGTTGACCCACTATTTGTATTTATTACACAATGGTTATTAATATAAAATCTAAAAAGTTAGTCTGGCCATAAATACTGTTACAATTAAAAATAATCACAAAATTACGATTGAGTTTGGAATCAGTCATTTATATATTATGATTGTTCATTGAGTATTCGCATTTTGGCGCTAATACACTGTACAATATTTTGCGATATTAAAATGGAGTCGGGGGATAAAGAGAACCGAATCGCTGTGATTGCATTATGCAAACTAGGTATGGAGCCAATGCAATTTTTAAAACTCTCCGTACGCTTGGTATTTGTAAAATGTTTGTATGCCGGGCTATTAATAGGTACAATAAGACCTCCTCTGTCCGTGATGGTAGTGAAGCCCCTTAACAACACCATGTTTAATAAACAAGAAGACTCGGCGCCGGGTTATAATGCTCGGTCTACGCAGTCTTGGTTGGAAACGAACATTTCACACTACATCAGAGCTGAAGACTGGCTGTCGTCTATGGCCGCTAGGTAATGATTTATGGTCAGTTTTAAAGAGTACGGATTGCTCTAAACGCCATAATAATTTGGGGTCCCTAAAACAATCTGAACGATTGGCAGTGAAGAATTATCCCATTGAAAATGCTTGCTTCTATTGATAACCGGCCTCAACGTTTAAAGGACTGTATTGGAGCCAATGGAGATCACTTCGAATAAACTTTTCTATTTTAAATTGTTTTATATTTATGTATTAAACTAACACACTGTAAAAGTAATAAATATAATTTGCAATCGTTTTTTTTTCTTTGTTTCAGTATTCATGGCAAGACTAGGTAGGTAATATTTTCATTTCCATTAATTTAAACTAATTACTAAACGAATGTGCAGTTCTCTTGTTAGACGCGGGATGCACCGGACATTGCGAAACTAAAACCGAACACAAACAAAAGTTAAACTTGAATCTCGTTTCC
>CATIXQ010000008.1:15000916-15037044 GCA_949711755.1 Leptidea juvernica
GATATGTACACCAAATTATATCCTCTATGCTGTTAGCCCTGAAGGCTTTTACAGCGACATAGGACGTGGGCCGTGGATGTCGCAAAGACTACGCAACGACAGTCGCGGGGCGTCTCCTAAGGAGACTCGAACTTCGAACCGGCTGTGTGCTTGTGGGAAGGAGAAAGGAGGTAAAAAACACCGGGAAAAGAGAATTTTATATACAAGAAATAGGATAACATACATTTCACGTTCTGTAAGACTCTTCTGCAGTCAATATGTGTTTAAATAACAGCAGCTACAAATTCATAAATGTTTTGCGAATTAAAATTAGATTAAATGCGATTTTTGTCTTCAGTTACAAATCTTGGACAATTTGGTGGAACGCAATTTAATTATTTCAATGCGTGATTTGTTATTTGAGTTGATGAAAATGTAAATTTTGTTGGATAACTTTCAATATTCATGTCTTGTGAACAGGAATGAGAAGAATTGTGCATCTTTTTGTTGATAATATTGTACGTTTGAATATATCGGTATTGTTATATTTTTATTCAGGTACCTATCTAGCTGTATGAGAGCTATTGAATCTAATTGGAGAGTTATTCAAGCATTGTGGGCAAAGTTGAATATTCACCAATAATCAGAAAAACGCGTCATGATGTCTTTCTGTCACTGGAGGCGAAGTACTCTTTGTTTTGTTCCGTTTGTTCTACTCATCAATAAAAAAATCTCGTTAAATTAACTTTAGTAAAGCTACTTAAATTGTTTTGAGTAACCTTAGCTAAAAAGATCTGAGAAATAAAAAAAAGCCAACAGTTTAACAATGTCTTATGTACATGTTTTGTTCAAACCTTTTTGCTCTTACCAGTGATTTTCATTATTATAACACTAGAAATAAGGGATTGCTTGTAACTAATTCTAGTAGGCTTCATAAAATACATAATAGCTTTAAGGGTAAAGGTATACACTTTTATAATAAAGTCACAGCCACTGTTCAGGCACTATCTATAAATAAATTTAAAAGATTTATTAAAAATGGCTCTGTCGTAAATCCTACTACTCCACAGCTGAATATCTAAGTGATCCGACAGCCTGGGACTAGACAATATTGTATATTTTTATTAAAAAGAGCCAAAAAAAGGATGCTGGGAGAGTTTCTTGCGCCGCTACTTCTCTCTCAGAGCGCCATTTGTTTCCGAAGCGGTAGTAGTATGTAGTATATTGGAAATGACATCAATTTTGAGAAAATAAATGCCTTTTAAGCCTTTTAATAACTGTAATTTAAAAGAGCATAAGCGTAATATTATCTTATCTCATAGTTTGCCATCTGTACTGTGTTTTGTGTAAAAAATCGAAACATAAACAAGAAACAGTAAGAAACTACTATATTACTGTTTAAGAGAAGACTGTTCCTATCAAACATACTTTTTACCTTTGAGAGTGTTTCAATTCAATCAATAGCTACTCGTATCATCTACAACAAAAAGTAAGTCATTATTATACTTAAAAAACACCAAAGGACCGAGAAGGAAACCCTGTGGAACACCTATTCCTTCAGACTTACCCGATGACCGTTTCCGTTTACTTCGACTACCTAAACTTCCTTCGACTCTTATACTTAAACCACTAGACTCGTGCCAGAATTTGGCGAATCAACATCTCCTGAGGATGCCTCGTGTAGAGGCGAAAAAGGCGACGAATTTATTTAAGACAAATATTAGCGGAACTTACGCTCAGTTAAAATCTCAATATTTGGATAAGTACGCCTAATTCGATAAATTATATCGTCGTTAATTAAACTCATAATATGAATCAAGTGCTTGGAACATGTGTTCTATGTCCTTGTTGCAAACCGGCTTAAATTTAGAAATGAATTGCAGGTGCGTCACTCTGTTGCAAGAGTGCCAGGTTGACAATGAATACCTACCATTAAGTGATTCGCACACTTATTTTTGTATTCACCCCATTGGCTTATGGAATTACATATCAGAATAAAATTTAATTAAACACATGCCAGCCATTCCGCTTTTGAAACACATCGACCTTTGTCTGGCCGCTGTCAACTGTCGGCTGTCACAAGAATATTAACCGGCTGTGATTGATAACATAACGAAACAACAAAATTAATTAATTTCATTGAGTAAGGAAATATATACATAAGATTATTAATTTAGCAACCTTTGTGACCGTGTTAAGTGTGTTATATTCATGAGTTTATTTATCTTAAATTATACTCTCTCAGTTTCAAAAATAAAGTTTTGAAATGAAACTTTGTGACTCCTTGATTAGAAACTTCCACCAAATCATGACTTTGAGCGTACACTTTGTCATTTTGTTTGTTGTAGTGATTTTTTTCCTTCTTCTTTTTATGTAGTGATTGATTTAAGGCATGAAAGACGCGACGGTTCCATACCCACGTTGTACAAGCAAACCACTGCATTTTTTTTAACACTTCATTCCAAAATAGTGATTTGAATGTATGGATGTATGTTTGAACTTCTTTAAGGCAAATTCTACTGAATAGATTTTGATGAAACTTTACAATAATATAGCTTACACACCAGAATAACAAATAGGCAATAATTTATAAAACTATAGTGTGAATTATACAAAATATAAAAGAAGTGTGATTGTTACTAATGAATACAACTAGCGCCATCTCTTATCAAATACCAAGCAAAAGATCAATACAATTTATATGGCAAAACAACGTTTGCCGGGTCAGCTAGTGTAATATATTTATGGCCTACAGTATTGACACGAAATATAGAAGATTTCATAAGTCGTAACTTAACTGTATTTTACACTTACATCAGATTGGGAGCAGTAATTTTTTTACAATAAGTTTACTTGGTATTTAATATTAGATCATTCACAGTGAACCGGTAACAAAGAAACAAAAAAAAACATAGTAATAATATAAATAAACTATTCGGTTGAAAACACTCGCAAAAAAAAATGTTTGAATATTTCAAGTAGACCTCTTAGGTGTGAATTCAAATAATGTTTTCCTTCACGTAGGGGAATTAAACGTACTACAGGAGACTTCTCATCGAGATTGTTAGTAACACGAGTGGTAGCCAGCTGTTGTCAACTCACTAATTACTAATTAGTGTAATCAAAGCGTTTGTATCGATCATACACTTATTTTACCAGTGGCTCCTTTGCACAGGAAGCCGGCTAGATTATGGGTACCACAACGGTGCCTATTTCTGCTGTAAAGCAGTAATGTGTAAACATTACTGTTTTTCGGTCTGAAGGGCACCCTGGCTAGTGAAATTACTGGGCAAATGAGACTTAACAACTTATGTCTCTAGGTGACGAACGCAATTGTAGGGTAGAATTTTTGGGTTTTTCAAGAATCCTTAGCGCCACTGCATTGTTATGGTTTAGGGCGTATCAATTACCAACAGCTGAACGTCCTGCTCGTCTCGTCCCTTATTTTCATAAAAAAAAAATGCTGGGTTTTGTTTAAAATATCAGGCGTAGTTTGTATTGAGATAGTATTTTAATAACTCTCAAAATACAATTAAAAGTCTAGGAGTGACTTTTTTCTATTAAAATAAGGGATGAGACGAGCAGGACGTGCAGCAGATGCTAATTGAGACGCCCTGCCCATTACAATGCAGTGCCGCTCAAGATTATTGAAAAACCCAAAAATTCTGAGCGGCACTACAACTGCGCCCGTCACCTTGAGACATAAGATGTTAAGTCTCATTTGCCCAGTAATTTCACTAGCTACGGCTATTACTACCTTACACTTGAAAGGTCAACACCATTAACACTATCCTAAATACGCATAATTTAATTGTATTCTATCGATTTAACTGCTGCCGACATTTCATTGTGATGGCAATATTTGGTAACTTATTTTTAAATATAAAAATTCTGTGTCACGTTGTTTGTCTGTGTTGTTTGTTTTGATCAAAATCCTCCGAAATAGCTGAACTTATTTCTATGAAATTTTGTGTGCAATATGCACTCGGATAGGTCTGAGAATCGACCAAAATCTATTTTTATTGTAATGATTTTTATTAATTTAAATATGGCAATACAACGTTTGCCGGGTCAGCTAGTTATCATTTTAATATCTGTATGTTTTTATATGTAGTGTACACAATTCACGAATGGATATCTCGGATTGCACTCAACAAACATGTTGATAAATATTGTATATATTTACACGATACGACGTTATATCGATTTAATAAAAAGACAACATACAAGATTTTATGACGATACGTCACCCAAACGGTTAGCTCAGTTGGCAGAGCTCTGGCACGGAACGCCAGAGGTCGTGGGGTCGAGTCCCGCATCGTTTATAAAATTTTGTTTTCAAAATTTATTAGTGTAATAAAAAAGACATCTACAAATTAGATTATTGTTCACTGAGTGACGGAGAAGTGTTAGTGATAGTACAAGGTTATCAAATTATCAACGCACCCAATTTTTTTATACTGTATACAAAAGGTCAGTGGTGTAATAGCCGATGGCTCTAGCCACAGAGCCCTCAGTTCGATTCTCGCCCGCGACACTCCAACGCATTTTCGATTTGACAATTCAAATACATGCTTAATCAATAAGGTCGGAAACTCTCTGGTGATTCCTTTAGTTTTACAATAAAGTATGACTCGCGGTGATCACATACCATCAGGTAACTCGTTGTGTCATAATGAATGAAAAAATGTCATATGTCGCTCGGTTCGATCGTGTCGGGTCGTGTAAAGGGATGACAGTAAGTCGTTTTGCTTGCTCTGTGAGAAAGCAGTATGACGTCACAGCCGAATGTTTATCATCTCACATATCTCGATGTTATCGCTGTCTTGTACATCTGAATATGGAATACCATAGAATAATAATTCTGAACTTCGCCGCTGTCGAACTCATTTGACGAGTATAATTTGACAGACACTAATATTAATTTATTTTTTACTATAACATCCTGTTTTTCACTATAATTTTATCCACTGACCTCTAATCTGAACCTGAAAACGAACGAAATAATTCAAAATGCAAAAATACTTCAGAGTTTTGTAGATTCCTTCGCAGCCATTTGTATTATACGTCAAAATTAGTTCTCTGGACGCTCGCGAGTGGCGCTTCAAATAGGTACCTACAAAAATTTGCTGTCAAACATATGGAACAGCCTGTCCAGTGGTATTAATACAGGTCAGTGATTTAATCACACACGTTTCATGTAGGTACGCAATTATTTGATCTCGACGAGAGCTGACGATAATAACAAAGATCGTCGTAGTAAATTCAAATAGTTATTCCAAACAGGAAGTATGTGATGCAGTGTATATTCCTTAGTATTGAGGTTTCCCCCTGTATCAGAAAAATAAGATTCAGAACTCTCACTAAACATAACTATTTCTTAGATTTTTTAGCTATGTATCCCCTGATTTTGTACACATCAATTTCATATCGCCTCCCCCTATTGTAATAACGTTATTTACGTCATAAAAACGTAATTAACTTTTCTTAACACGTTTTTCT
Source organism: Leptidea juvernica (assembly GCA_949711755.1). Taxonomy (NCBI): domain Eukaryota; kingdom Metazoa; phylum Arthropoda; class Insecta; order Lepidoptera; family Pieridae; genus Leptidea; species Leptidea juvernica. The sequence continues at coordinate 15,006,398 of CATIXQ010000008.1, forward strand.
ATTTTATTTACAATTTTAATCATTATCAACTCAAATAATCTTTTTAATCACTATAACCTCGAAAAATTGTTGAAAATACTCAAGAGTTTATATAGTTTTCGCTTCAGTGCTCTGTTAAATATTTCACCTATTCTCGCTACATTTATACATTAAAGTTTAAAGTGGCAGTCACAGCGCATTTCCAATGTCGATGGTTGAAATGGTTTCCGGAGACAATTGAAGCTAAACCTAATAAATAAACATCCTGAATTATTGAAAAGCGTCAAAACCAGACTTTAGGGTGCCTTTTATAGCTTTTGTGATTATTTGTTTCAACCTTTTTAAGATTGATGATGTGATAAACCTTGATAATAGGGCTTAAAGTATAAAATTACCGATTTGTACTGAAAAATTAAAATTCGTTTTTTTTAAATATATATAAGAGATTTCCACGTATATAGTCGCTCATCACGTTATCTCTGGAACCATTAGAGCTAAAGACTTGGAATATTTTTTACTTTTAACCGAGTAGAGGTCAGCAAAGAACGGATTTTCCAAAATTCCATCCGCAAGAGTTCTTTTTTATTATGAACAGAACAACGTCTGTCGGGTCAGCTAGTTTAAGATATTTATTTAATCAAAATAATTATGTTTATTATCTATAAATTGCTGCTATCTTAAAAGTAGACTGTATTAATTGTTTGTCACTTTCTGTGACACAAGTCATCTAGTGCCAAAGTAGGCAATGTTTGCATAATTGCATAAGTTTAAATATACATTTGTGCTGCACTTTCCTGGGGCACAAAACATAGGGAGAGGTCGAGGCCCAAGTATGTCGTAAGAGGCGACTAAGGGCTTTTAAAAGAGAAAGAGTCACACTGCCGTCTTATGACGTTAGCACAAACGGGCTAGACTCGTCCGGGTTATTTACTACACTCACACAGAATACCAGCGTGTTGTAGAGACTCAGTGTCGCAATGTTTTGCATAGGTTAGTGTGGAGGCCGGAGCGCAACAGACATCTAAATAAACGCGGCTCGAAAACAAATTTCGAATTGTCTAGCCTTCTTCAAGGCATAAAAAAGCATAAAAGGCATTTATTTTCTCAAAATTGATCCCTTTAGAATTCTTTTTGATGTCATTTCTAATAACTACTAGATACTACTACCGCTTCGGAAACAAATGGCGCTCTGGGAGAAACTCTCCCAGCATTCTTTTTTTGCGTTCTTTTCAATAAAAATATACAATATTGTACAGTCATTTCTTTCGCTATAAAATAATCACAATCTAGTCCCCGGCTGTCCGATCATTTAGATATTCAGCAGTGGAGTAATAGGATTTACGACAGGGCCATTTTTTTATAAAACATTTAAATTTATTTATTGATAATGCCTGAACAGTGGTTGGGAGTTTATTATAGAAGTGTATTCATTTAGCCTTAAAGGTATTATGTATCCTATGAAGCCTACTAGAATTAGTTACAAGCAAGTTCGTCAAACTCAGAGGAAGCTCTACTATTTCAAGTGTTAATATGGTCTTCCGCGTGAGGCTGGTGCTGCAGCAGTAAGTAATATTGGTTGTCTTTCCCTTGTTGATCACAGGATATATCGAGCTCTAGCTATAATTCGCCATGGGAGGGGTAAATGGGCTATCCAACTATGCTAAAAGGTTTTAAGCCCTGTTGAATAGAGTTAATTCTGTGTCCAAACTGCTGAATAAGGAAAGCACAAAGTTATTTGCATTTTTTGTGACTTTTACTATGTAACAACCTAAAAAGTCTTAATTACAAACCTGTACTTAAATATTATGTCAAATCGCTGTTCACTCATCACTTGTGTGTTGAATTCGAAGTTGTAATGTTCCCAAAAGTGAACGTAAGAAGTTTTGCTGAGAGATTGGTTCGATATGCAAATATTGTATCGATACTGTTGTTATTGTGTTGTTCTCCTCGCCTCTCTCATTTCCACCCATTGTAACATTTATATTGTTGAACTTTCGTGTTGTTTTCTAATTTCTTATTTCAATTATTATTCTTTTCAAGTGCTTTACATTTTCTTTTTTGTTTGTATTATTTATTTTATAGCTTTTTTTTTAAGGAAAAGATTGACAAATGAACGTACGGGTCACCTGATGTTTAGTTATCAAAGCAATCACAGGAGGAGTAATCACAGGAGCGTTAACGGCGTTTGAGATAGTGTCCGCGCTTTTTTCTAGGTACCCATGTCGTAACGTCCCAAAAATACCGCACAAGGAAGCTTCCTTCATTCCACAGCTTGGTGGTACGTGGTAGTAGTTCAAACTGCTGCGGTAAATAATATACTGCCCCACTGGCAAATGGACCGATGGACAGCAGAGTTATTATTTCGAATGAATTAAATGGCTTACAAAATCAACATTTCCAGCGTAACAGATTGTTGGGGTTTTTAGCGTACATTAAAATTAAAATTCAAATATTTTTATACAAAATAGGATATAACATCACTTATTGAAAGTCAAAAACTACCACCCATTCCAAAAGAATGCCTCGGACCTGAGAAGAAACAAACTCGGGGTTTTTTTTCATAAAAATGGTTCTTCTTTGAGTGTTCTTCCACTGAGCCAACCGTTCGAGTGACTTATCGTTGATAAATCTAGTTATATGTCTTGTTCACCTCTCAGGTTGTGGCTTCATCTACAGGCTCTACTTTACAGTTGAAAGATAACCTGCTCAACACCAATATTTGCATATTAGGAAATTGTCTCAAGCCAGTTGCCAATTCGAGTCCCGCATCGTGCATATATTTTAAGTTGATAAATTTGATTCGTGTAGACGTATGTGTTTCATACTCGGGTGCGGTATCAAATAGTGAAATACCTCCCTCACCAAAGCGTTAGTGTGGAGTTTCGCTTGTCGCAGAAGCATTGTAAACTTGTCTCTTTGAAATAATTAGCAATGGTTGGCAGCTCAATATCGCGGTGGATATTTATGTTTCGACAATACCACGGGGCACCAGTGCCCAAGCTGGTAGCTCGCTATAGCTTTTCCAGCGAAGCTCGGCGGGGGCCTTGGAGACCGAAAATGTAGCTGACAGGCGCGGGGCGTCTCGGAAGGAGACTCGAACCTCGGACCGACTGCTCACTAGGCTGGATAGAGAGAAGATCATTAACGATCATATATATCTGTTACTCAATTTTTTTAATGTTTTCCATAAAGTGGAGGATAAACGAGCGTACAGGTCACCTGCTGTTAAGTGATCACCCCGGGTCACATTCTCTTGCAACACCAGAGGAATCACAAGAGCGTTGCTGGCCTTTAAGGAGTACGCGCTTTTTTTGAAGGTACCCATGTCGTATCGTCCCAGAAACACCGCACAAGGAAGTTCATTCCACAGCTCTGTAGTACGTAAAAGAAAGCTCCTTGAAAACCGCACTGCTGAGGACCGCCACACGCACAGATGGTGGGGATGATATCCTAACTTGTAATATCTCTTGGTTGCACTTCGGCTGTTGAAATTTAAGTTATATTAGGTGGTTAAGTATAAGTACATAAATAGTACCTAGGGTCATTCGACCTATCCTTGAAATTACTACCTAAGGAGGCGTGACACTGCGTAGGAAGTGAAGAGTAATAGGGCTGTCGCAAAGAGTATTTTATTTTCATCTATACATTATTTTTATTCTAATTTTTTGATTTTAAGACAAGCTGAATACCTTCCACTCCATCTGCGAAGCATTAAAAAGAAAAGCCTACAAAAATAGGCATTTATTTAGCCAATAATTTGTCCTTGATTTTTTTATTATTCACCATTGATCAAAATCATCAAATGCTGTATGTAAGAAGAAATAACACACGTAGTTCTTATTTGACGTTTATTACGAGACTGCGTACAATACGTTAACAACTAACGGCCGTTCCCAATATACTATCTACAGATGGAGATAAATTAGTAACTTCTACTGTCAGTAATTAGCTGTCAATAATCTGAAGCTGTCTCAGGCTGGGGCTTAGAATCCATTGGCATGATTTTTGATAAAACAAGACTACTATTATGTCACAAAAAAAATCAGAAATCCAATGATGGTATTCATTTTGTGAGGAAACGCCCGGCCGCAGGCCCGGCAACACCCATTATTTATAGTAATATTTTAGAAAACAGAATCTAAAAGACTCAAAGTAATATAACGAGTTTAAGTAATTAATAAAACTAACGAAACTGTGTCATTTAAATGATATTTATTAATTTTTGAACATTTTGAGGTTATGATATAAAAAAAATCTGAATCTGAAACTAAAAGTTTCCTCACCCTGGGAGTGCTGGATTATTTTTTTCTGAATATTGGGAACGGCCATAAGGCGGTGAACGCAGCCACATATATCATTGCTTTAACCTAGGTATGACAACCTACTCACATCGATATTAGCTTTTACCGACACTACAGAATGATTTTTTACGAATACCTAAAATGGTACCTAAAATAATAATTATCTTTTAACTTTTTCCATACTAGATTCGTAATAATCCATTATACTTCTGATTTAAATCTTTTAAATTTAAATTTACATTTAAATTCAGCTCGGAGTCAAATCACTATTGCTAGACGACAATTTCGTATCGTACGCAACCAATACTTGAAGTGTTGAACAATTCTTTAAAAAAATCTTTTATATATAAACAATTCTATAAAATGAAAAAATATTCTCAAATCGCACGCTCACAAAATCATCACGTAACGGCGCTTTTGTAACTGTCTGGTGTACCGAGTGTCTACCGAACTCGAGACACAAAGGTATAACTTAATTTGCGTCCGTTTATATGAAGATGGAATACAGGTATATTATTATCATTAACGCGCGTATGGTGTAGATTATATACACGGGTTGTTTTTCTTCTATAGGGATTCTGTAATCGTGGCGTAAAAATATTAATATTTTCACATTGAATAGAAATCTGTTTGTTTTTAAAATATGAAAATATTTGTTTGAAAACCAATAGTGAATAGAATTTCTATTGAATTCACGCAGATTTTTTAAATGAATAGATTGCAGAATATGAAAGCCTCTATAAGCTTTTAGACAAAAGGGTTCGAAATGAACCTATGAATGTGTGGGTATAGATTTTGACGTTCAATAAGTGATTGGAAATCCTATTTCAAATAAGTAAAATTGTTTGAGTTTGAGTATGTTTTTATGTAGGGAGTAATAATTAGTAAGTATATGAAAATTTTTCACCATTTTTTGATAATATTTAATTCCTGGTTTATGTAGGCCAAATAAAATATTTATTTTTAAGGTTTATTCGGACATTTTTTTAAAGAGTTGTTAAATCGTTGTTAGTAATAGTTGTGACAGATCTTATTCTAATTTTTTCTTTCAACCCATAGATGTAGATTACAATTATACATGTTTTAAACATTATAAGAGATCTGTTGTTAAAAAGCAATAAATTCAAAAATTTACAGTACATATTGTGCACTGTTTTAAAATTAATTAATAATTTAATTTACAATATACTATCGTAAAGACAAACAAATCGTGCGAGAGAGAAGAACACAGAACAGGTAACAGAGTTTAATTTATCAATTTTTACTAATGGCTGTTTTCAATAACGTATTTCTTCTTACGGATACATTGCTGTCACCGGTTATTGACAAGATCTAATCTATTCATAGTTATTTCCACTAAAGTTATAGTCTAATGCTTTATGTCGATAGGTTATTGAAATGTAAGTAAGCGTAAAAGGATAGTTTTGTCTTACCTCTAGTAAGTTTAAACTAAGGAAAGATAGGTTATTGAAAACCGTTAACAAACAACAGGTCACCCGTACGCCCGTTTGTCCTCCTATTCCATAAAAAAAAAACAACTCTAATGGAGATACAGCAAGATAGATAAAAAAGGTTAACATATCTATTGTTACTGTCACCGATTATGTTTGACAAATCGTAAGCACTCAGCCACGCTTGACATTAGCTCCATAGTATTTTGAATACTAAACCACTATCTAACACACTTTGACAAAAGGTCACACACTAACGGGCTGTAAGGTAATCTATTCTCTAGTATATTATAAAACAGGGTTACATTATATTAGCTGTTTTACTTAAGAAAATTGATTAAAGTACGCGTTAATTTGCGGAAATCCATAATTATCCAAATGTTTTGAGTTTTATTGAGTGGTAATTCCACTAATATTTGTCTTCAAGCAATTCAACACGTGTTTCGCCTCTACCCGAGGCATTATCAGGAGATGTTGACTCCCCAAATTCTGGTACGAGACTACAAAGTCGAAACACGTGTCGAATTGTTTGAAGACGAATATTAGCGGAATTAACACTCAAGAAATCTCAAAACATTTGGATGATTCACTTTTTAAGGCTGAAGTCAAATTTAACGGTAATAGTGACGCAGACTAAAGGGCTGTGGAATGTGATGCATCAACGATGGTGTGTCTGAATACTAATTCAGTGCAGTTAAAAAGCGAAAAACTAAAAATTTTAAAATCCAAAAGTTCACGCCTCGATCGCTCACGCTATATTTTTTTTTAAAGTTAAATCTCGAATAAAATCGAATCACCTCCGTTTTTCTTTTAAAGGAAGGCCTACAGTAGTGATTTTCGAAAGGAGCCTTCTCTAAGGAGCCTGCTTAATTCCGAAAATTGTGAAAAATAAAGTAAGTCGTTTCGTCAAGTCGTTCTCGAGATATCCGTACCACGCCGTTTTTTTTTAACCACAGACTAATGGACATTCTTTTTAATGAGCTTTTGTTTATATTAATAAATATTCGACAACTTAAAAATAGTATCAGAATTATTCATTAGTGTCTCAGCTATATATTGATGTGCTTTTTATTATGTATAAGAGTAATAGAAAAAAAATATGCAGTTTAAAGAGTGGAAATCGTGTGACCTTGACAGGTTGGTTATATCAAGCGTGCAAATATCAAGTAAATATCTAACATTTAAAAGGTCGCTATTAAGCTATTCAACATTAACAATAGCTTTAACGGGCAAAGACTGGACTGTTACGTTTAACATTTAAAGTTATGACGTCATTTAAGAATTGTCAAATGGTGCAACACATTTTTTGCTTAACCGGCTTAACATGTTTGTTATTGCTAAAGTTAGTTTGTGCAACCCAGCCTTAATCTACGCCCACTCTGTTGTCAAAGTTAAAAAGTAATCAACTACTTTTTGTATTAACGATTGTTAGCGCTACAACTACGAGTAACGTATTTGTATTCCTAGCGTGAACTATCGGCTCTTATAGAAACTTCATTATCCACCCGCCCGTCGTTCGTCATTCGTTCGACAACTTAAGGCCCATCCACTAGCACAGCTTAGGCCTATTTCACACTTCACCGGCTGACAGTTAAATGACATCTAACCGACGTGTAGCCAACGCTGACACGGCAGCTGGAACTTTCCACGTATATCTAGATCAGACGTGCATTCGGCATGCATTCGCTGAGTTCCAAAAAGGAAAAAGCATGAATGAACCTGATATGTTACCGTAAAATATATCTCCAACCGATCACAATATAATGTCCAGTCTATTTTCCACATCAACTCGGCGTGCCTTGATCTCGCCGCCATGATAAATTTACACAAAACTCCTTGACACCACTGATAATTTAAACCCGTGAGCTCAATGCAACATTAATTAACGAAATGTCAGTACAAAGTTGAACAAGAATTAACTCACTAAAACATGTAACCTACCTACATATCAGAACCTTTTTAAGAAGAGGACAAGTAAGCATTCCACACCTGATGCTAGGTGATCACTGCCGCCCACATTCCCGTGCAATACTAGAATAATTACAGAACGATGCCGGGCACATAAAGTGCGTAACGCTTTTATGAAGGTACCCATGTTGTATGGTCCTGAAGAACCGCATAAGAAAGCTCATTTTATAGGCCAGGTAATCAGATTTTACTTCACGGCGGTTTCAAGCAGAATCGCCGCCATTTTGCCAAAATTGATTCCTCTGAATCCAGCTTGTGCAGCCAAAGAAACATAAACTTGTCATACGTAACTCGGGTAAGTCATGGAAGTAAGTCTTTTGTTAGGTGATGTATTTTTATGTATTTGATGTAGTTATACTTTTACAACATGATCCCAGAATATGTACAAAATACATTATTATTCAAAAGAATTGTTAAAAAAAAATTATGAGGTAAAGGTTACAATAACATAGATGATTTTTTTTAATATACCACAGATTAGTAATGGAGCGACTACCATCAGAATATTTTAGAATTCAAAATTATTTATCAGAATATATTATAATTCTTCACCGACTTTACTGCTAAATAACTTTTAGATGAATTTGTTAGTTTTTAATAGCAGGTGGCTTCTTTGCACAGAATGTCAGCAGATTATGGGGAAGCAGTCATATGTAAGCATTATTGTGTTTCGACCTACAGGGCGCCGTAGCTAGTGAAATTACTAGGCAAATGAGACTTAACATCTTATGTCTCAATGTGGCGAGCGCAATAATTGTAGTGCCGCTCAGAATTTTTGGGTTTTTCAAGAATCCTGAGAGGCACTGCATTGTAATGGGTAGGCCGTATCAATTACCATCTTTTGAATGTCCTGCTTTTCTTGTCTCTTATTGTCATAAAAAAAGAAAATTTCTATTTTATTATTTGAAATAAACATTTTTTCCTCTTTATAACATAAGTATACATTTCAATAAAACTCAAACGTCGACAAATTTAGGTAAAGAACATACCTACATTTGTTAATTCAATCAGTTTGTATTTATGATTCTTTGGCTTTTTTTTAGGTTTCCTAAAAAACCTAATTGATACATTCCACAAAAGCGAAAATTTTAACAGATCTTGAATGAATGAAGCCCTTATTAAGAAAATTTATTGAAGTAGGCGTTACTTTGCGGAAATCCATAATTATACAAATAATTTAAGTTTTCTCTTATGTTAATTCCGCCAATATTTGTTTTTAAACAATTTCACATGTGTTTCGCCTCTACACGAGGCATCCCCAGGACTTGTTGTCTCGCCAAAATCTGGCACGAGACTAAGTTAACTTAAATCATTTGTATGAAGCCCTTATTGCAAGCAAAATAAAAATGTACAATTTTTAACTTATGCTATAACTTAATATACTAAATGATTATTTATATATTATATATTTCAACTTATAAATACTATATCTTATGTTAATCATTGCTCGCTTGTCCGCTGACATAGGCCTCCTCCAGATCTTTCCACATTTCCGGTCGTAAGTTGTTCTTCTCCATGTCGGTCCAGCAATCTTTTTGAAATCATCTTCCCATCGTATATCGTATATAATACGTCATAATTTAAATTGTCATCCTTACGATCTGATCTGCTTATACCTGGAACTGTAGTGTGTATTTATATAGAGCAGATTGACTTTAATTTACCGACAAGGTTACCTATACCTAACTCTTAACATGATCGAAGAATTTAATAATAATTTAATTTAAAGTTTTCAACTCAAGCGATATTCGTAATTAAATTAAGATCCACCTTAAACAGCTATTCTGAGGGCGCTGTTACATTCCAGTGGGAAATAACTTGCTAAATTGTATCGAGGATGATTTAAATTCATCTCATAGAGATTTAATTTTCTGATAAAATACAAGCACGAATAATATTTTCGTGCTTTTATTTTATCATTTGTCGACAACACAATAATCGTTAATAAACAATTTTGAGATTTAGTGCGGGCCGACAGAACAATAAATAAAAAATAAATGTAGTTTAAAAAAAAGTACAAAACACGCTTTGGTTTAAAAGATAATAACATCAATTCCTGGCTTATCGACGATAGATGAAAAAATTAACAAAAATTTTGCAAATTGGAAAATGTGAAAATTTTATCAAATTAATACAATGTCATTGGTCCTCGATAAATCTACGAAGATTGTACGAAATATGGCCGTTTAAAGTAGGTGAGAATCACGCCCCAATGAGTCTATTACAAACAAATATACATACAGGTGAAGCTAATAAAAAGCATGTAAAAAAGGTACAAATTAATTGAAACACGAGCATACATTGTGAGCAAAATTAACTAACGTAAAATATGTGCATAAATTTATTAACTACAATTAAAACATGTATGGAGAAGTATATTCATATGATTTTTTTTATAATTAAAATTTTAAACATAAACTCATAAGAAAACTCGTTATAAACGAAATAAATTACAACAAAAGGGCAATCATATAAGTTTACTTCACTTTTTGCCCAATTTTTTGTTTGCCCAATTGCAAATCACTCTACACTACAAGACTAGATTTTTCAAGAAAATAATTTAAAAACTAGGAGTTTCTTACTAGAATAAAATCAATTAGTATTAAATTACAATAATAGTAATATTTGTAATTTATGCATGTACACGTCATGTTTGTCACAAAAGTTTGGGGAGAATATTTCAATCGATCAATGAACAAACATTTGCATTCAGAAGTGCTTAAACACACTCTGTGAAATTTCTTTGTGTTTGAATTATGCAGGAAACTGATTGCTGAAGTCTGCCAATATCTCAAAAATGGTTCGTTGTTGGAATCTTTAAATATGAATTGTAATGTTTTAAAACAGACTCTCCTACGTATGATCCTTTATTAGTTATGGAACTAATGATAACTTCAATGATTGGAAGCACTTTTGACTATTTTATTTTATTTGGGACACAAAACAATTACACACTAGATGATTACATTAGATTAAGAAATAACATAAGTAGTGCATAACCAACGACAATGTCCACGGGTTACTATATAAGTGTTACATTACAAGAAAGAAAAGAAGACTCTAATAACGCAGTTATCAAGACTTATTATTACAAACAGATGTTGCTTACAATATTATTATGATGTTACATATAAGTCTCCAATGAGAATATTTAATTTCATAACAATGAAATTTAAGTTTAAATTTAATTAATTAAGTTGATGCTGTTTCATTGTGCTATTAATTGCTGATTTGAATTGTAGTTCCGATATACCTAATATGTCAATATCTGAAAAGATTTCATTGTATGTGCTAAATAGGCGTTGCAGAGGCGCGCGTTTAAAGTAGGTGACTAGATTTGTATATCAGCGATGTCGTATTCTGCCACAAGCACTAATTGGGTTAATACTGGAATGCACCAGATAAGAGTTGCTAGTAGTATCTGTTTCCGTATCTGCATCACATTGAGAGTGACTACGCTAATGTGAGGTATTTCTTCGTTTTATTTGTAAAGTAAATTGCCTTTCAGAAGTTATGGTTATTATTTTTTGAATATCATGACATTGTTTGTCACAAGAACTATCTATTTGAATCAATTTTGAGCCTGAATATCTTCAAGGATTGCAAATTTGAGTTATCAGATTGTTTTATACAATGCTAACGTTCCTCACAAATTGTAGTTTAAATAGTTCCAGCATTGAAAGTTTCACAAAAATAATGAATAAATTTTAAAGGGAAATGGCGTCATGGATTTTGATATAATTTCCTGTCTGGGTACTTTTTGTGATCTATTTACTGTTGTAGGGTAAATATGCCACATTTTGTTCAAAATTCTACCTACCAAAATTTTAAAACAAAAAAGTGAATTGGATACTTCACAATTTTTATAAGCTTTTATTAGCAAATTCTCACAAAATCAGTATAAAAACCTTAGATTAAGGCGAAGAGTAAGCAGAAAACACCCATACATAGTGTTTTTAGACAAGTTTTGTGGTGAAAGTATAGCATTTCGAGCTATGAACACTACTTAATCCTGCTACACATATCCTTAAGTCTTATTTGTAGGATGCTTTGCTGTTGGTCATAGTTAACACTGCCGAGCCTTTTTGAACAACCGCATTTCTTTAAAGTTAAACAAGTTTTTTGGCATGACGTGACGCATTTTTTTGGTACTTCTCTCAGAAAAGTTATTCTTATAGCTTATACTTTTTTGTGTAGGTTTATTTATTCAGATTAGTAGTGAATAACGAGGATTGTAAGCATATAAACTGTTTTCCACGCAAGAATTTTGAAAATATTGGCTTTGTTACATAGATGGCGGGCCGGCAGCCGTGAACTGATATCGCTCAAGGTCGCTGGCATTTAGTGTCGCCTTAAGGATTGGTCTCCGCTGCGCTTCAACTAAATACCACACTACCTAATAACAATAGCATCTTTTTTGCGGCAACTATGAGATTCTTGTGTGTGTAGAATCTTGACATTCAATGGAACCTTTTAAATTTTGTAACAAACGCTTGTTGTTATTTTACATTGAAATTAATCTATATATATAAAAATGAATTGCTGTTCGTTAGTCTCGCTAAAACTCGAGAACGGCTGGACCGATTTGGCAAATTTAGGTCTTGAATTATTTGTGGAAGTCCAGAGAAGGTTTAAAAGGTAAATAAATCTGAAAATGCTGCTAAATTAAATAAAAACAACACATTTGCTTTTCCTTTGATGTCTATACATAAATTCTATGGGAGAATTTATTGACGCACGGTTTGACAGTTCTGCTGTGAAACAATTTCATTACGACAGCAGGGTGCATATTTTATGAAGTAATTTTTGATTGTATGATATATTATTGACAAATTCATATAAAAACACTAGCTGACCCAGCAAAAGTTGTATTGCCGATATTAAAATCGCGATACAAAAGTAACTGTTGATCGTAGATGGGTGAAAATTTGAAGTTGTATGTATTTTTTAATGCCACATTATAAAAAAATAAAAACAAAAAATTTCGTCCAAAAATTAAAAAAAAAAAATTAAGGGTGAACAACCCTTATTACTTAGGGGTATAAAAAATTGTTGGCCGATTCTCAGACCTACTCAATATGCTCACAAAATTTCATGAGAATCAGTCAAGCCGTTTCGGAGGAGTACGGGAAAGAAACATTGTGACACGAGAATTTTATATATAAGATTATTTTATTTATTATATACAGACCAACGTCTATCGGGTCTGCTAGCAAAATATAAAATAATTACTGATGATATTATGTGATCCCAGTGTCTTTCTTATTTCTTGTAGTATTATTTTTACAAAGTTTTACTACGCAATCTGGCATTATAGTTTCAATTATTAGCAAACTTTAACAGAACATATGAGGCACGTCAACGTCACACATTGTTCGAGACTCGCTCGAGTACGCCCATTTGGGCCTGCGGTATCTAGTTGGATTGCAGCGGAGACCAATCCTTAATATAAGATAAAATACAGCGTATAATACATTATCTCAAACAATAAAAGGCAGTTAAAAATTCAAGTTATCCCCCATTGTACTGTTGCTTCTTTAATTCTCAAAGAGGAAATTAAATCCTCAGCAATCTTCGCGGATTCCCCTTTTATATTCATTAAAAAGTTTCTTTCCTTCGAATAAAGCTTGATGAAGAATACTCAGGCTTTCTTTAGTACAATAATCAAATTCTACTGAATTATTATGGCTATTAACGTCATTTTTGATGAAATTATTCATAATAAAATTTATTTCTTTTTAAAATCGTAATATTGCTTGAGTGTTATGGACGATAATGCATTTAAATATGGTTTTAAGGTTACCATTATCTATTCGATAAAAGTCATAAGAGGCATGTTTTTTATGACAATATGGGACGAGACGAACAGGACGTTCAGCTGATTGTAATTAATACGTCCTGCCCATTACAATGCAGTGCCGCTCAGAATTCTTGTAGTCTCGTAATTTCACTAGCTTCGGCGCGCTTCAGACCGAAACACAATAATGCTTTCACATTACTGCTTCATGGCTGAAATAGGCGCCGTTTTAGAGGAATCAATTTGAATCAAAATAAATGCAATTCACCGGGACAGTGGGAGGCTCCTTTGCACCGGATGCCGGCAAGATTATGGATACCACAACGGCGCTTATTTCTGCCGTATTTCGGCCTGAAAGTTGCCATAGCTAGTGAAATTACTGGGGAAATGAGACTTATCATCTTATGTCTCAAGGTGACAAGCGTAGTTGTAGTGTAGTATATATATATAAAAGAGAATGTATGTTCCCTAGCAACTCCTAAACTATTCGACCGATATCAATGAAATCTTTCGTAATAGATTCGTTGAAGCTCAAGGAAGGTTTTGCACATATAATTTATATGGCAAAACAACGTTTGCCAGGTCAGCTACTAAGACATATCTTAGCAATGGAAGCTAAAAAGTCCTTGTAGACTTACACAAACCAGCTTGTTTGTTCATGAAAAACCTGCTTTGTGAGACAGCTAAGCTTTGTAGATTTGTAATAAACAATTCTACATTTGATTATTATATCTACCAAAATCTTACAGAAAATTTTATTGAAGTGAACGATGAGATAAAAGAAATGTGTGTTCTTTCTGCATATTCTACCTATTGGAAGTACTTAGAGGAACTCTTCAGGTTAATACAGACCATAAACCTTGTCAAAATTTTGTCTCCAATGTCAAAGGCTGGCAACGCTTTTCATAATCTGCTTCTGATGATGTCCACGGGTGGCTGGTTTGTTTACTTTCCATCAGTTGACCTAGTTGCCCGTTTGCCCTCTCATATAAGCAAACTAATACAATTCATCGAACATGATTAATGACTAGAAGTTTGTCCTTATAAGCAAAAATCAACACATTTCATCTTAGAATATTGCGGTTCAATATAATATGACAATGATAGGGAAACGGGAGTATAGCACTCGCCTTTTTTCCCTATTATCTTAGGACTTAGTTAGTATTAGTTTCCATGGGGTATTCAATTTGAACTTATGACTGTTTGTTGCGAAAATCTTTTTTTTTTATGGAATAGGAGGACAAACGAGCGTACGGGTCACCTGGTGTTAAGTGATCACCGCCGCCCACATTCTCTTGAAACACCAGAGGAATCACAAGAGCGTTGCTGGCCTTTAAGGAAGGTGTACGCGCTTTTTTTTAAAGGTACCCATGACGTATCGTCCCGGAAACAAGGAAGCTCATTCCACAGCTTTGTAGTACGCGGAAGAAAGCTCATTGAAAACCGCACTCTGGAGGACACATCCAGTTGGTGGGGATGATATCCTAACTTGTGGCGTGTCGTGCGAAGGTGGAAATCGGTGGCAGGAATCAGGTTAAACAGCTCTTCGGAACACTCCCCGTGATAAATGTGGTAGAAGACACACAATGAAGCGACGTCTCTACGCAACGCCAAGTGATCTAGCCGTTCACAGAGCACTGGGTCCCCAACAATTCGAACTGCTCTGCGTTGCACGCGGTCAAATGGATCGAGCTGATACTGGGGTGCGCCAGACCAGAGATGACAGCAATACTCCATGTGTGGCCGGACCTGCGCTTTGTAGAGCGCTAGAATGTGGGCCGGCTTGAAGTATTGCCGTGCTCTATTGATGACGCCCAGCTTGATCTTAATCTATGAGAAAAATTCAAACCAAGTATTAAATGACCCGAAGATAATCAAATTCAAGGGTTAATATCGTTTAATTACACGGCGAGGGATCTGTGACATTGCCAAAGTTAGTGTTGATTATTTCACAAATAGCAGCCTTAATTGAGAGCCTTATAGTCGAGAGAAAACTATTTGGAGCCGACCGCTCTCTGCCGACAATCGTATATAGCTTCTTTATTGCGGTCCTTGCCAATAATTGGTTGGGAAACGGTTCGTTCGACATAACATAAGGAATTTGCGGGATAGTTCAGACTTGACTCAAATAAATACAAACAAATATGCTAAGGATTGATAAGATTATTTTTGATGTATGAATGAAAATGATTGAAAATTCTTTGTTAGACTTAACATATAAAATAAAATTACAATAATTACCTATATACAAAATAATGGTTATGGTAGAACAATTAGGCGACCTTATCGCTATTCAAAGATCTATTTTTTCGCGATTTTTAACTCATAAGTTGACATAAGGCAATAAATTAACATTATATAGTTACATAATAAAATGTAGATGGCAATGAAATAGTCAAATATTATCACATCCACATAACAATACTAATCCTTCCTTGAACGTATATTGGTAAATATTTTCTTAAGTTATAAGCCATAAAATAAACTATTATAGAATAGTATAAATAAACTTCTACATACAGCTTATAATAACTTAGCTTATTAGACCAATGTTCGTTTATAACTTATCACGTCAAACAAACATATATTATGAAAAGGAGGTAATACATCAGTGAAAACTGCATTAAAATAATAATGTTTTTACGAGACGAGCAGGACACTCAGCTGGTAGTAATTGATACGCCCAACCCATTACAATGCAGTGCCGCTCAGGATTCTTGAAAAACCCAAAATTCTGAGCGGCACTACAATTGCTCTCGTCACCTTGAGACATAAGATGTTAAGTCTCATTTGCCCAGTAATTTCAATAGCTATGGCGCCCTTCAGACCGAAACACAGTAATGTTTACACATTACTGCTTCACGGCACAAATAGGCTCCAAATCTAGCAGGGTTCCTGTGCAAAGAATCCTCCCACTGGGAGATGTTTTATATTACACTTTTATTAATATTATCATCATCATCATTTCAGCCGGAAAACGTCCACCGCTGGACAAAGACCTCCCCAATGATCGCCATGACGATCGGTCCTGCCATTAATATGCCATTAATATTATATTGCCTTATAATCATTGACGTAATCAGTAAAGAACTAGTCTCACAATTACGCTCAATAATTTTCTGAAGCAAAACTCTGCCTACAGGTCTACTAGGCAGAGTTTCCGTTCAGTTATCATCATTTAACTAAATAATTACATTACAACTGCTAAAACAAAATATTCTTGCCTCGTGATCGCGTCTGAGCCTCTATCTAATGAGCTTCAAAATAGCATCCAGTGCTTGGGTTTCCAGTAGCACTATTAAGGTGCGTGGATAGTACTTTGTACATTCTCCGGGCCTCTGGACCCCACAGCCATGTCTTTACGCCAAACGGCACAAAGGTGTAAGACTCACTAAGAAGGACATATTTGCGAAGTTTGCTGTCTTCGGAAGTCGAAACAGAACTAACTTAAATAAAATATAAGATATTATATAAAATATAAGATGTTTCATTAAATAAGACTTCATCTTGAGCAGAAAACAAACGCTTACAATCAGAAGTTGTTGTTGAAGAACGTTGAAAACAACGCAACAATATTTCTACCCGATGAATAATGCATTAGCAATCTGATTGCTGAATTCTGTTGAATGTTGCAATTCTCTCAAAAGATTTTGTTGCTACATTCACTAGGTTATAATACCGTTTCGATTCAACATTTAATTGCTTTTTATAAAATATATATGATCCTAGATGACAAAGTTAACAAACAAGAAACCCGTTAATTGACCTATGTAGAAAAATAATATTCCTATAACCCTAGAATAGTGTAAAATGGAGTCAAAAACATCGCCATAAGAGATACTTTGCTAGAAGTGAACGATGGTATTTTGTATGAGAGACGAGACCAGCAGGACTTATAGGTGATAATAATTGATACGCCCTGCCCATTACAATGCAGTGCGCTCAGGATTCTTCAAAAGCCCATAAATTCTGAGCGGCACTACATCTACGCCTGCCACTTTAAGACATAAGATGTTAAGTCTCATTTTCCCAGTAGTTTCACTAGCTACCCATGCCATGCCCTTCAGACCGATACACAATAATGCTTACACAGTACTGCTTCACGGCAGAAAAAGGCGCCGGCATCCTCTTACGACACCCTTGGGCTTGGGACTTCATTAATCTTTTTATGCCCCAGGAAAGCACAGGGTGATGGTATGTCGAATTGAAAGTATAATAATTGAAATTAGAAAGAGAAATTATAATAAAAAGAATTGATAAAATTAAAGGATATAAAAATAAAAATAAATTAAGATTGCCTTGTATTTTATTAAATCATTGAATAATTTTAATTACTCTAGGTTGCCCGTGATTTGGACGCAGTATAATTGGGAGGCTCATGCATTATGGGTAAGCAATATTTCTTGTTGTAGATCAGTCTTACAGTAATTGATTCATGAGTTTCCTACATGTGGCCATCAATTTGTATTTACTTTTATGTTTATATTGTTATGCGGAAGTGCGGCCGATATTAATACTATCTTTGTGCTGCAGAAGAGGGCTATTCGCGCGATTTATAACCTAGGTCCTAAAGAATCATTAAGAGAAAAATTTAAGGTTGAAATCATAATTT
This sequence comes from Leptidea juvernica, assembly GCA_949711755.1. NCBI lineage: Eukaryota > Metazoa > Arthropoda > Insecta > Lepidoptera > Pieridae > Leptidea > Leptidea juvernica. Next base: position 15,024,506 of record CATIXQ010000008.1, read on the forward strand.
GCGCGGCGGCCATCTTGGATTTCAAAAATGATCCCAAAATCGTTCTATGCAGCCTCGAGAATCTCGGATACGATATCCATAATTTTGCGCGTAATATAACATTTCTCTCCTACGTCGATAAAAAAGATTTACTTCAAAAATGCATAAAAAATATCACAGTAATTCCGTACTCTAGCGCAACTGTAAGTTTATAAAATATTACGCGGTCCTTCCGGGTCGGCGGTCGTTGACCCGCATCGTTCGGTTCGTTCTCAGCCATGCCCGACGCCCGTGTCCATGCGTACCTATCGAATCTTACGTTCGAGCAATTTTTACCTAAAGTGTTGGGAAAACCTCGCCTTAAAGAAATAAACATTTTGACTGTTGCTTCTCAATACATTTTTGATAATGTTCTGTATGTTCATAAGCACATTGAGGAATTATAAGGTTAACACGAGGAATAAACATAAACTTGTTATGCCTACTACTCGATTGGGTCGAGTTAGTAAGTCTTTTGTTGGGCGATGTATATGCTTCTACAATATGATCCCAGAAAATGTACAAAACAAATGTGTTACGAAATTTAAAAGAATTGTTAAGAAACGTTTGTGTGGGAAAGGTTACTATAGCATAAACGATTTTCTTAAAGACGACACCATGGACTGGGAATACAGCGAACACCCTCAGGCTCTTTAATTATAAATGTTTATTGTACGATATCATATTGTAATCCATATTTTACATTTAAAAAAAAAGCCCGCTGAGTTTCTTGCGCCCATTCTTCTCAGGTCTAAGGCAGTCTCTTTTGAATGGGTGGTAGTTTTTGACGTTCAATAAGTGATTTTGAATCCTATTTTGAAAAAAATATTTGAATTTGAATTTGAATTGTGATATAGCAATTTTGTTTTGTAACCGTGGCTATATTATTTGTGAGTGCTTCATGTAAACTTTAACAAAAAATAACTTCGACCCACATTGAAAATAGTAATAATGGTAATCAGATGAAATTCAATTGATCTTTGATTTCATTACAAATTCAATCTATTATTTTGAATAAAATAATTTGCAGTTAATATGTCTTATATAATATCTTTTTTGTATGTAGTACCAAGGCCCCACACAAGATGGACAGACGATCTGTGGATGGTTTCCAAGCCATCATGCGCCAAAAAAGCGGATTCCATGATGCTGCGTCCACGTGTTAACAGTACCAGCATCCTAACGATGAATGCCGCCAGAACTGACTGCTCCTTTCAGAAACACTAGGTGCAGTTAGCTCTAGGCTTAAAAATATTTCGTTAATAGTAATAACATAGTTCATAAGAAATATTGTTACTAATACATTTACTAATATATATATGAAGGTTTCTCCGAATAAATAAATAAGTACACAAAATTGGAAAAAAAATTCTACTGCCACACAACATTGTTTACTCAAACCAAAACTAAATACGATAAAGTTCATAATACAAACTTATTAATTATTATTCGATTTGTTAATATCACATTTTCAGAAGTTTCCGCATGTTGGTTTATGCGGAAACTTCATTTCATTCAAAATAAAGCGTTAAAATTTGCGAACAATACTCCCGTTCGTACCAATCTTCATAAACTCCACCTTCAAAATGAGGTTTTCAAAAATCTATGTGTACGTATGGTAATTATGAGAGAAATTTTATTCAAATAAAATCCCAAGCATAAATTTCACTTATAAAAAAATTAAGGAGTATTCATTAAAAACTTATCGATACATTTAACCTCAACCCTATTTGTCAACTCCTGGCAAACTGTTAACACGCCATGCTATTCTCTCCCGTATTACTGGCCGTTTCGGGTCTTGGTTGCGTGAGCGCCAAACCATGAACAACCAACAAACGAGTTTGCTGTCTTGTTGCTATCTTAAGATTGCCTCGGCATTACTTTAAAGTTTAAAACTTGTAATATATCAATTTAAAACGTGATATTAACTACGAATCATGTTTGTTTTTTTGTATGTTTACATAATATTTTTATTTAAGTAACTGTATGTTAAAATTTTTGTGATGAACTTCTTGTTCGTAAAACATAATATGATCTTATGATGTTGTACCGCTAGGACTTAATATACATTGACTTTTGTACATTTTATTTATACTCTTTATTACAATTTAATCTTATTTTCTACATTTATATATATAACATATTTATAAAAAACAATATTACAAATATAAATATAAAAAATAGAGTCCCGCCGGCGTTGGTTCACGACAATTCCGCCGGTGGTTAGGGCGACAGACTGAGGAACTTCCGCACGATGCGTGCTGTTCCCAAAACCGCTGCTTTCTGTAACTGACCCTTATTTATACTTATTGTTATGATTATAATAGTAGATTGTTAACCGAGGGTCGAAAGAATCAATCCCCGGGTATTTAGACACCCGAGCGAAGCGAGGGCGGCTATAGTCGGAGTAAGAATTGATTCTTTTACCCGTGTTAAACACTCTACTTTTCATTTCGAATATGAGGAAAATAAAACGAGTTTTATATCTAAACTATTTATTGATAATATATAATAATATTTGAAGTACCTATTTAAAATTAGTTGTCAAATAAGGACAATTTATGTCGACTTTTTAAATTTTAAATATGGATCTCACCGCGAAATTGTTGCAGCTTATTCCGCTCAAAGAAGTTTGCGCTTAGTTTACACTGGCTGTTTAGAAAGTCACATGGCCGCAGCATTTTTTAAATTAGTTTTTTTTTTTACATGAAACTCTTCACAGCTGACAGCAGTTCTATTTCCAAAGTTCATTCCGGCCCTTAGGTGGGAAGTAATTTGTATGAGTTTTTTCCTCTCTACGAAGGGAAGCAGCATTTTCCACCCAATAATCAGATCAAAATAACATTACTTTCGGAGTATGAGAAATGAAAAGATATTTACTAATTAAAAAAAATTGAATTGACTCTTTATCATGTGTGTTATTATGTCAATGCTTAAGTTTAAATAAAAGAAATCGAAGATGAAAATATAACGGCATTTAAAATAACATAATATCACCACAGTGACTTGAGTTTCCCAAAACAACACTTCAAAGATCCAGATAAGAATTCGAATGGAAATGTCACTCCGTTTTATTATTTTCACGTTATTCGAAGTTTCGAGAATCCCAGACGTCGTGTTCAGACAGTGTTTACTTTCTACTCTAGATGTGAAATAAATTTGAATGTTACTTTCCGTAACAATAATTGATGTTCTGTTATTTGCAAATGTAACTGGGGTATTTGTGTAAAGGAACTGAACTTTGTCCAAGTACTGGGTTTAGACGTTTGACAGTAATATCTGGATAATCCTGTTTTTTTTATGAAAATAAGGGACAAGACAGCATTACGTTCAGCGAATGAAATTGATACGCTCTGTCCATTACAATGCAGTGCCACTCAGGATTATTGAAAAACCCAAAAAATCTGGGCGGCACTACAATTGCGCTCGTAACCTTGAGACATAAGATGTTAAGTTTCATTTGCCCAGTAATTTCACTAGGTACGGCGCCCTTCAGACCGAAATACAGTCATGCTTATACATTACTGCTTCACGACAGAAAAAGGCGCCGCTGTGGTACCCATAATCTAGCATCCTGTGCAAAGGATACTCCTACTGGTACCACGGTTGTGGAGACAACTGCTTCTGTTGATAAATTTAAAGCAATATTATCTATAAATACCAATAATGATTTTCTTAAGAAAATAAAATATCAAATAAAAATTAATAAAAATATGGGTCTCCCTGCTACGGTTTACTGTTCAAGCTGGGTATCCATAATACCACTATACTTTATACAATTATTAACTCTAAATGTTATTTTTAGGGAATGTATTTATGAAATTACAATAAATTTAAATTAAATATGTCTCGTAATACTTTTTTTTCAGCGTGAAGTTACAAACAACTATACTCAATAATTCCTTAGGTTCTTTCTGAGAAATTTCTTTTTCACTTCTCATGCTCTGAAGCAATAGCTTATTTGTGCACGATGTAGGCTGCACAAAATCGATTTTTGTGCACAAGTGCATAAACGTATCTACTCATAAATGTATCTTTATTAAGGCAAAGAAAATGAGCCATACAGCCAAAAACAATAAAAAGTTCAGAGATAGAATTTGTTATTTTATAATATTTACTTTAATTTATTTGCCTCGTGTGTTTTTTAAGACATAAAAGATATTAAAATTTAAATTAAATTACAGTAGGTTATTTAATTAATTAAAAATATATATATTACAAAATTAATTTAATAGTAGGCTGTATAGGTCTCGAGCCTAAGCCCAATATCAATGTCGTAAGATTAAAAAAAAAAAGCGGCGGGAAACAGGTCTTCTTTTTTCGTGCGCTTATTAATTTCTTCAAATTTGCTAAAATTGTTAAAATTGTCCATGTTATACTACTGTTTTATTTCCTCGCAATCGAAATGAAAAGCAGAGTTTATAACTCGTCCACAAAAATGGTTCGATTTGTGCACTCGTTGTAAAATCTACTATTTTCGCACAGCCACTTTGTAGAAACAATTACTATAGTTTTATCGGAACTAATACAACTTAGGAACCTGAAAACCTGCTGCCAACTTAAAGGCAACCCATCTCTTAACCCCAGGTGTTGATGATCTTCATGGGCTACCTCACCACATCCCATTACGTGAGCCTCATGCCCGTTTGACCCCTCTTATACAAAAAATAAGTTAGAATATTTTATTCCATCACTCTAGATTCGATATATTTAAAATATTTGTAAAATTATGACGCTGTAAATATTCATTTAAAACAATGGGAATTATTACCACTTCTTTATATTTTTTTATTTCTACTTTCTATATTAAATACGTAAGTTTTTTATTTTTCGTGGTGTTGCATCACAACTTTTATTTTTGCCCATTTTTCTTCAAAATAGTTCTCAAAACTTAAAATTAATAATCTTTATTGCCGCCATAACTGCCACGAAACAATAGGAGAAGAAATAAAAAAATATTGAGATTCAGATTTTGAAAATAGAACGCAATATCTCAGTGTCCCTAATTAAATGACCAGCCAGCATTTTTTGAACAAATAGCACTGTGATAATCTATCAGCCATACTGTAAAGAGTTTTAATGTTTAGGTAGTTATTATTGTTTGTACTATCGGGCACATAAATGACTAATTATACTTACATGTAAGGGATATGAAATCTTGTTTAGACTCGTTGGAAAATAAAATCTCACCTCTTCCCATCCCTCATGCCCGTATGACCCCTCTTATACAAAAAATAAGCTAGAATATTCTATTCCATCACTCTAGATTCGATATATTTAAAATATTTTAAAAATTATGACGCTGTAAATATTCATGGGAATTTTTACCACTCCTTTTTATTTTTTTCTTTCTACTTTCAATATTAAATACGTAAGTTTTGTAGTGTCTGTACTGTTGACTATGAGTTCCTTTATATGGAGCTAATCCTGGTCATGTCAGTCATTAAAATGCATTATCATCAAAAGTGAATCAAGATTTTGTAATTTCATTTCAACCAAAAAATGGTATCAAGATTTGACATACAGTCGAGCTTACTAATTACATGGCAAGCAAAGCTTATAAAAAATAAGTCTAAATTTAATTTAAATTTGTTACTTAATGACATTAATATCTGAAAAAGTTTTCAATATAACATAACTGAACAAAACAGTTTATAAATTCGAAATAGTATTCCGAAGTAAATGCAAAATAACTAAATTTCTATAAAGGCTTGCACCAATTCGTAGGAAATCGAAATTCCAACACACGCCGTCGTGTTACTTCCAGGCCGTTACTTGAGAATCAACTTAAGTACCTAGGAATAACACTTGAATTCCTGTATTATTAATTCAAATATTTTTATTCAAAACCGGATATTAAATTCCTTTACCTTCCTTTCCTTTCCTTCCTAAAAGTCAAAATCTACGATACATTAGAAAAAGTTACACATCACACCTGAAAAAACAGGTGCAAGAAATTCAGTGGGTCTGTTTTTTTTTTATAATAACAATCGTTGCAATTAAGTTTATTCATTCATATCCTAGGGCAGTCGCTTCATTTCCAACATGTAGAATTTGTATGTTACAGCTTATACTCAGAAAGTATGAGTTCTGACATTCACCTTAACTTTTACAGCCGTTCTCAATATAATATCTGCAGATAGAGATAATTTACAAATTCAAATTCAAATTCAAATTCAATTTTTTTTTTAATAATCTGTAGATGTCCCAATGTACCCGATAAGTCATTCTTATCGCCTTATATTGGGACGCGTGAATTGCTATTTCCATACAAACTTCTATCGTATGGTAAGCTAAGTTTATTACCGTCGATAAGTTTATTGGGAAAGAAAAGTCAACGATATGAACGATTTTTATCTCAAGTAAGAGATAGACTGAATATTGGGAACGGCCAGTAGGCGAACAAAATAAAATACAAACTCTCCCCATAGGTTATCTAATATATAAAATTCTCATGTCGCGGTGTTTGTAAACTCCTTCGAAACGGCTTGACCGATTCTTATGTAATTTTGAGTGCATATTGGGTAGGTCTGAGAATCGGACATCTATTTTTCATCCCCCTAAATGTTAAGGGTCCACGCCAATTTTTTTTTTAATTTGTTTGATTATGAGTCAGCATTAAAAAATACATACAACTTAAAATTTTCACCCATCTACGATCAACAGTTACTTTTGTATCGCGATTTTAATATCGGCAATACAACGTTTGATGGGTCAGCTAGTCATAATAATATAATATCGATTAATTCCCTGCAATTCCCTAAACTAAGATGTAGACCATCAAAGTGATACCTTGAACTGTAAACATGAAAATATATTTAAAGTATTACAAAAAAACAAAATGACTTACACTTGAAAATGCCATCAGAAATCAGTGACCAATTCTAGCGTGGGTATTAAAAATAATTAATGGAATTTCGTATGCGAGAAGGTACCTAAGTGTAAATGGGTTAACGTGTCTTCAATTAGTTCTCAGTATTACCAAAAATTACCCATAACTTCAGCCATTACATACACAGTAAGTCGTAACATGACAGGTTTACGTAGTACACGTATAGATGGCGCTACACTAAATGGCTTCAAAATAAGAACCCGCTATGTGAGATTACTGACGTAAGCCCACTACATTATGTTTATAGGTATTCCACCAAGTTTCACTGCTTCGGCAAAACCTTCAAACCGAAACACAAATAAATTTTTTTTCAGAGTTAAACTTACTCATTGAGTAGAACTCTTATAGACACTTAAAATATACGTCATAATGGTATCCCATCCCGTCCTTCCAGGGATAAACAGTTAACAGAGTAATTAATAATGATTATTGTCCCTCTTTTAATAAAGAGTCAATATGATATTATCTAATTAACTATAAAATAAAGTAAATTTACAGACTTACAGTTTCTAATAACATTTTAACATCCCAGAAGTGCCCAGAATTCCCACTTTAAAAAAAAATAACAAATCAATTTCCTATTATGCAAATATTGGGGTCCAGCAGGTCATCTGTAAACTTTAAAGTAGATCCTATAGATGAAGCCACAACTTGAGAGTTGAAAAAAGGCATAATATCAAGATATTATGAACTTAACGAGACGCGGGTTCGTGTCCCACACCGTTCATTAATTTAGTTTTTATATTAAATTTGTGTAACATTATACATATAATTCATTTAATAATCACTGTAATATTGTTAAAAAGACGATAAAATTAATTCGGATCGTAAAGGTTTTTTATAAAATTTAAGAATTATGGAGTAATACTTTCACATTAAATTATTAATTTATGTAAAATATATTACTTAAAGTTATATATTTTTTTGCCTAGGCGCAAAAACCTGACTGTATATCCTACATGAATAAATAACTTTAACATGGACTTATTAGAATTGTCAATTGTTTGAACTATTTTTATGTATTTTATGTATGTACCAGTGGGAGGTTCCTTTGCACAGGAAGCCGGCTAGATTATGGATACTAGAACGGCGCCTATTTCTACCGTGAAGCAGTAATGTGTAAACATTACTGTGTTTCGGTCTGAAAGGCGCCGTAGCTAGTGAAATTACTGGGCAAATGAGGCTTAACATCTTATGTCTCAAGGTGACGAGCGCAATTATTGGAGTGCCGCTCAGAATTTTTGGTGATTCAGAATCCTGAGTGGCACTGCATTGTAAAGGGTAGGGCGTTTCATTTATCATCAGCTGAAGTTCCTGCTCGATTCGTCCATTATTTTCATAAAAAAAAAATTGTGTTCAACGCAGTCATATTATGTCAAATTATTTTGATAGTTTGCTGTTTGAAGTATCTCAGTTTTAGTGTTGTTAGACTTTATACTTTTTAGACAATTTTGTGACATTTATAATTATTCCAGACTTTTCCAGGTCAGTGACTCTTGAGGATTAACAATATGCTAGTGAAAGTCTTTTGAAGTCTCTTGTAAAAAGTATATTGTTTTTTTTTTATCATAGCTTCCAGTGTTTCTGTACCACCCAAGAAATGTCTTAATTGTATGCAGCTATTAACCGTATAATAGTAAATTTATTGATGTAGGCGTTACTTTGCGGAAATCCATAATTATACAAATGATTTGAGTTTTCTTTAGTGTTAATTCCGCCAATGTTTGTCTTTAAACAATTCGACACGTGTTTCGCCTCTACACCAGGCATCCTCAAGACGTGTTGTCTCACCAAAATCTGGCACGAGACTGAAGTAGAGAGGTAGTAGTAGAAGTGTCTGGTATTGGCGGAATTAACACGAAAGAAAACTCAAATCATTTGTATAAATATTATAGTAAAAATTTCTTATTTGTTTTAAAGTGATAACCCTCACTTCTGGGATTAATCACACAAATATAATTTGTGTATTTTTATTATATTTTGAGTTAAGTATGAGGTACCAAGATGCAAGAGGTAGAGTTAAACATCTCAGTTATCTGATACTACTACTATAAAAATTATTTCAATGTTTTTTTTATCCACCCCCCCCCCCCTTAACATTTTATTGTAAAAATAGGCATTTCAATTTCTTATAATAATTAATGCTGTTTAAGATATAATTGCTTACCAGTCCACACGCTTGATTTTTGTAGTTTTATGTTACCTTATTGTTGTACTTAATTGTGTTGTACTTAATTGTTATTACTATGAAAATATCTTGAATGTATTTGCATATGTAAATACATACTATAATCTTCCAATACTACATTCTAAAAGGCATCACATAACTTATACTAATAACGTGATATCATTGTAACGTCAGAAGATCAAAGATTTTGTAGGTGTTTGGTTGTGTTTTGTTGTAGTGAGCAGGCAGTCCGAGGTTCGAGTCTCCTTCCGAGACGCCCCACGCCTGTGAGCTACATTTTCGGCCTCCAAGGCCCCCGCCCGGCTTCGCTGTAAAAGCCTTCAGGGCTATCAGCACAGAGGAGGTTTTTAGTCGGTAGGGGGTGTTTACACCCGAGCCCTAGCACATATGGGCCCCGTTTCGCGGTCTTCAATACGTAAATATATTTTACTCCTCTCGAAAAAAAAAAGCAAAAAGGTATTTGGTATACAATTGATGGCAGCTGACATTTACAAATTTAAAGAATTATATTCATTTTAAAGTAACTATATTAAGTTGTATCCCACAGAGCTATTACATAGATTTTTTAAATTTAAATGAGTCATATTTAACTGTATGAAAAAGTGGTAACATAATGTATGTTACGTACTGGTTAAAGTAAATTGGTAGGCTTCCCCTTAATGACGCGCTTACCAGTTTCCAATCATTGGAATAATAAAATACGAGGACAATACTTTCGACTTTCGACAAAGGTTAATTACTCTAATGATTATGTGTAAGAAGGAGTTCCATCAAACATCAACTCTACAAAAAATCAACCTTGAATATTAACTGATAGATGTTCGCTTACGATTTTTTTTTTGCGCCCAAACAAAGGGAAAGGGCTACTCTCCGGGATAACGACGGGAGGGAGGTGGTGAATGCTCATGCATACCAACGCAGGCTAAGTCTGCGTTGGTTATGTGTGACTCACGTGAAAACCTAGGTGCCTACCCACTCAACACCACCTGCAGTTGGCTTTGGGCAGGTGCCCTCGAAGCCTTCATCGAAGGCAACCTTCTCTTGGGGAGAGAGAGGCGCAAGCGGCACTCCCTATGGAGTATCCGCTGAGATATAGCACAGAAGATGCTATCTAATTGGGACAAGTGACATCAGAAGGATGATCACAAACTAGAGGTGAATCTATATGCGTCTGATTATCCCCGGATGCCAAGAGGCACTCCAGATCAGACGAGAGTTGGTTAGGGGGATCGGTGAGGGCGTGTCTGAGCCTCCTGACTTGATAACGTGAAGGAGGGGGGGCGTTTTAATCTGCTGCCTCCTTAATCAGGGGATTTGGGTGATTGTCTGAGGACTTAAAGAAAGTTTCAGACAAGCACTTTAAGTGTTATTGGATGGTGGGGAGCTCTAAGTCTCGGTGAAGATCTGCGTTCCTAACGCACCAGTGAGCATTGACAGCCTTATGGCAGAAAATGGATTGGACTGTTTGGAGTTTATCAATAATGTTGGGTGTCGCATGAGCGAAAACTGGAGCGGCGTAAGTCATAACCGGTCGAATGCAAACCTTGAAGAGTGTTCGCTTATTCCTAAAAGACATTTTACTGTGCCTACCTAACATACTGTTTAGGCGGTACAGATAGAAGCGGGCGGTTCCGGTCACCTTCTGGACGTGAGGCCTGAAATGTCAAATGTGAGTTGAGAGTCGAGGGTCACACCCAAGTACTTGGCTGTGGACCTGAAGGGGATAGGGGGGCCTAATAGATGAATGGGTATGCTTACGAAATATATCATAAAAAGCTTGTGGACTTACGTTGGAAGTTACATAGCAGGTTCTCAATTTGAGCGGCGATTTAAATAACGCCATCTATACTTGTATTACGTAAACTTTTAATTTGTTACAAAACATTCTTAAAATAGCTGTAAGTAATTTTTGGACAAAGCGAGAAGAAACCAATTGCAGACTAGTCAACCCATTTACCTTCTCACATACTAGATACTCGTATATGCCAGACAACATTAATTATTTTAATGCCCTGGCTAGATTATTCAGAAATATTTTTATTTCTGATGCCAATTTCAAGTGTAGTTGCAACTTGTACTGTTGTTTGATAGTAAGATAAGATTTTATGATAACAGAACTATTATGTTTGAGAATTTTACTTATTAACGTTATCGTGTGGAATTTCTCGAAATTAATTGTTCCTATATGATATTTTATCCGTGTAATAATAATAGTGTTTGTGTATCAATATATTTATCAGGGTGATTGAGTTCAATTAGAAACTTCTAATACCGACTTATTTGTGACAACATTTGTGAGAGAATGAGAGTTTATTTTAAGTACAAATTCTTCAATAATTATTTGTTGTCATAGTAATTATTGCATGTTTCTGCCAATATGTTTGTCAAGTGGAATTGTTTTGGTTCAATATACGTCATGACTACAGATTGTTCGAGAAAATCTTAATAGCCGTTATGGACAGACAGCTTATATGAAATGGCTTAAGTGGCTAGGAACGTATTTTGACAGTTAGTTCCGATTTAGTTTCGGAGTCTCTGAAGATAGACAGACATAATAAATATATGTATGGAAGGTAAGGAAATTAAAAAAAATCGAACCGGTGAAGTACATAGAGAACTATTTAATTATTAGACTTTGTTATACCTTTAACCACTATTTTAGGATTTTAGGTTTTATGAGTTCGTTATCAAAGTTTATGTGAATAATTCAAATTTAGAACGGGTGTTCCACCTACCTTCATTACCGAGTCTTTGACAGTGCACAGTTGCAAATTTAAATGATATTTACTCTCCACTTAAACACACTCCGAACGAAAGATACAAAACGATTTTAAACCAATATAACCGTTAAATAAAAAACCGATTCCAAGCCTTGAATATTTTTAAGTATTCCTATCGGTGGCGCGAATTTTAAAAAATAAATAATATGAAACATGATTTATTTTAATAGCACTAAGTACCGCTTAAATAAGTTTAAGTTACCAAGTACTTCAAAGAAAGTAAACTATTATACTTAAAAAAATTACCATTTGTACATTAACAAAGTACCTACTAATATCATTGAGATATTAATTAATTTCCAACGCCATAGTGTGTCATCAAAGGATATTAACATTACTTTAATAGAGAGTAAAGGGAACAATGAACTCTTGTGTGACAAAAGCTCCATCTAGTGTGGAGTGGCTTAAAATGTTATACAGTATGAGATAATGTCGTGACTCGTGACCAATGACAGCTTGAACAGATAATAACCTACTCTATTTATTGGGAACGACCGCAACTCCGAGAGACAGACACTTCCAATTTTTTTTTTATGAAAATAAGGGACGATCTGAGGAGGACGTCCAGCTGATGGTAATTGATACGCCCTGCCCATTACAATGCAGTGCCGCTCAGGATTCTTGAAAAACCCCAAAAATTCTGAGTGGCACTACAACTGCG
>CATIXQ010000008.1:15042044-15064158 GCA_949711755.1 Leptidea juvernica
ATTGAAGCAAACTTAAAGAAGTTTAACTTAGTGGAAAAATCGATACAAATGCAATTTCTAAGGTGTAGTAGAATGGTTACTTATACTATTGTGATAATTTAAGGGCCAGTTTTGATTTTGTAAAGGTGATCACTTGGCTAAAGTTATTAAAATGCTCCTGACCCACTTAATTGGGCCGCTCTGTCACCTTAACGCTAGAGGGGAGGAAAGGAGTTCCCACCTCACTAACTTAACGTTAATTAATTATTCAAAACTTCTCAATTTGAACATTCTCTGAATAGCACACGGCAAGTATATGAATATTTGATGATTCCACAGCCGTCTTCAAATTCGAATATATATTATCAATCTAAAGAAGGATTAGAAGACCAATAAAAAATTGTTTTAATTAATTTAAGGCGACATGATGACAATGATTTTATGCTTCATACCGCATATTAGTTTACTACTGAGAATATTTTAATTTTTTTTTTAATTTTAACGAATTTATCATCATCAGCCGGAAGACCAGTGGGAGGATCCTTTGCACAGGATGCCGGCTAGATAATGGGAACCACAAGGCGCCTATTTCTGCCGTGAAGCAGTTATGTGTAAACATTGCTGTGTTTCGGTCTAAAGGGCGCCGTAACTAATGAAATTACTGGGCAAATGAGACTTAACATCTTGTCTCAAGGTGATGAGCGCAGTTGTAGTGCCGCTCAGAATTTTTGGGGTTTCAAGAATCCTGAGCGGCACTGCATTGTTATGGGCAGGTCGTATCAATTACCATCAGCTGAAGGTCCTGCTAGTCTTGTCCCTTACTTTCATAAAAAAAAACATAAAAAAAGACCACCTACTGCTGGACAAAGGCCTCCCCATAGACCTCCACGACGATCAGTCCTGCGCTGCCCTCATCCAACGTATTTATTATTATTTTATAACGAAGTTATGCCGCTGGCATATCGAGGTTAATCAACCACTAAAGAAACAAAAAAAATATTCATTAATAGTAAAATACCATATATTTAATTTTTATATTTTAAGATTTAGCTACAAGTTTAACGGAAACTTAAACATATTTTGTATCTTATGAAGCCTAAATTTAACTTTTGAGAACTATGTTAAAAGCCGGCAACGCTCTTGTGATTCCTCTGGTGTTGCAAGAGAATGTGGGCGGCGGTGATTACTTAAGACCAGGTGACCCGTACGCTCGTTTGTCCTCCTATTCCAAAAAAAAACTATGTGTAATAATAACCCAACTGATAAATAAGGAATAAAACTAAACAATAATATAAGTCTGTTGTGTTAGTTTACTTTGTGAGTTCCACAAGACGTGTTATTACGATGTGACGAGGGTTCCATTGACAGCTCGTACAAGATACTCGAATATTTTCGAGTGTTGTATAGACAAGGCTATTTATAACTCAATGAAAGAAATAAAATACTTAGTTAATGTATAGTTCATCCATATATTGTGCAGAATACAACAATATTAGGCTATTTGAATCAGTACAAATATTATATAGTGTATTCTAATGTTATCGTGCTATCATGATACAGTTGTGACAAAATTTCACGTCAATTATTGTTAAAAAAAAGTTGTCTGTTATCTGAAAATTTATTGAAGTAGGCATTACTTTGCGGAAATCCATAATTATACAAACGATTTGAGTTTTCTTTGGTGTTAATACCGCCAATATTTGTCTTTAAACAATTCGACTTGTGTGGGCATCCTCAGGACGTGTTGTCTCGCCAAAATCTGGCACGATATCTCGTGCCAGTGATCATATATATATTTTTGTTATCTATTTAGATATCACTTGCCTTATGGCAGCACTGCCACGCAACAGCTCAAAGCCTCAATTGTGTGTGGGTTACCTGTCTTCAAGAACATTGGGATTCTTTTTGAATCTACTGTTTCATTTACTCATCGTTAGTACAGCATCTCCTCTAGACTCTACCTTTTTTTTTTTTTTATGGAATAGGAGGACAAACGAGCGTACGGGTCACCTGGTGTTAAGTGATCACCGCCGCCCACACTCTCCTGCAACACCAGAGGAATCACAAGAGCGTTGCCGGCCTTTAAGGAAGGTGTACGCGCTTTTCTTGAAGGTACCCATGTCGTATCGTCCCGGAAACACCGCACAAGGAAGCTCATTCCACAGCTTCGTGGTACGAGGAAGAAAGCTCCTTGAAAACCGCACTGTGGAGGACCGCCACACATCCAGATGGTGGGGATGATATCGTAACTTGTAGCGTGTCGTGCGAAGGTGAAATTCGGCGGCAGGAATCAGGTTGAACAGCTCTTCGGAACCTTGAACCTTTTTTGAAGCTGAAAATGTGTCAAAACTCAGGACATTTATTTGCAAAATAGACTATGCGCTCAGCTAGGGGGCACGACAACATTACCTAGAAGCATGAAACCGCGGGGCAAAGTGAAAAGGTCTACTTAAATTATTTCAACTTTCTCAATCAAGTCCTAACTAAAAATTACTTCCTTCTTACATAATAATTCTACGGTAATTGTTGTAATATACATAGTAATATGAAGCGTTATCTAAGGCGAAAGAATCCTTTACTCTACGTACTTCCGATACTAGGTACTTACGATAGAAAATTTTGCCATGACAATGTGTTCCTCGAGTCTGTCAAATCACTTCTAGGAAGACGGTCACTAACAGTAGTACGAGACTATTCTGGGAATATATTATTACCTTGAGAAAATATTGAGATTGCGGTATTAGGGTATGTAACTTTCATTTGATAACAAATGCACGAAGTTTCACACTTGACATAAGGGGATTCTTGTAGTGAAATATTTAAAAATAAATTGACTTTATTGCGAATTCATCGCTGTTCACGTTATTAATATTAAAATAGCTTCTGTAGTTAACAATAATATATATTATAAAAAACGCTTTATTAACAGATACAGAAACTAAAATCATAATTTAAATTTTGTATAAATTCTTAACTTTGAAAATGAAAAATCTGCTGAATTAACCCGTAACAACACATTGTTACGGTATAGCTTATGAAAAAAAGCCTGGAGTTATTAGCAAATTGTATGTGTGAAGAGGTAACTAAACTAAGTCAAAATGGGTTTATGACTGGTCTTCAACTGGTTTCTTCACAATTTTACCATAAATTACTCATAGCCTCAGCTATTTTTGGTAACTACGTTGCAAGTTCTTACATGAGACAGGTTTACGTAACACACGGATAGATGGCGCTACACTAAATGGCTTCAAAATAAGAACCCGCTATGTGAGGTTACTGACGTTAGTGGACTACGTTATACTTAAATACTTTACAACAATTACACATTACTGCCCTTTGGCAAACCTTCAGACCGAAATACAGTAATTATTTTTTGTTGAGTAATCTACATAATTTGTAGAACTCTTATTATTATATTAAACAGTTGCTTTATGTAACGCTTGTTAGAAGATAGTAGAAAATATCTTTGTATTATTTTCAGAGTTCTTTACAGTCAGATGTCAAATTAGTGTTACTCGTTTGAACTTTGAAGAAGTTCATTTTTTGTGTTCGGAGATACTATAGATAATATTGTCACCTCGAATTATTCACTAAACCAGTTGAAGTTTTGAATTCGCTGTTGAAAGCCTTTTGAGACCTTTTAGTAAGTATTTTGTGTCTTTTTTTAACCATAGTTTCTAGTCTTTTTCGTTTATCTACAGTAACGTCCACGTGGGTCCGCATTTAGAATAAAGAGCGATCCCATCTCTACTCTCTAGTTCTCTCTGCGTAGTGCGACTATGGGAATATTAGGAAGCAAGACATCAACTTAACGTTTAAATAAATTTTAATAGCAGTGTGTGTGCGAGAGTATCAATAAGTTTATTTCTTCATATTATCTATCTATATATGTGAAAATGAATTGCTGTTCGTTAGTCTCGCTAAAACTCGAAAACAGCTGGACCGATTTGGCTAAATTTGGTCTTGAATTGTCTGTGGAAGTCCAGAGAAGGTTTAAAAGGTGAATAAATATGAAAACACTCGGAATTAAATAAAAACAACGATTTTGATTTTTCTTTGATGTGTTCCCTGTCGTTCAGAAATCAAATTAAAATAGTTTAAAATGAATAACTAATTAGAATTTTTAAACCTTTCTAACTTTCTCAGGAGGTAAAAAATAAACTTAATTTTAGCTAACTATATTTGGAAGATTAACTACAGTTATTAACTATCTATCAGATTATTTTTATGTAGGTTGATAAAGATTAAGTTAATTCATAAAAAAACATTATTTTATTTATTATGTACAGAACAACGTCTGTCGGGTCAGCTAGTATTCAATATTTTTAAGTGTAAGAAAGAATTCTACCAATAAACCCATCTCTTGTTCTCTTCCATTGGGTGTCGCAAGCCATAAGCGCATTTCCGAGTACGTATTTGAACTGCGAGCGAAACAATGAAGTTATCAATCATAATATTATATTTATTTACTACTAGCTGACGCGGCAAACGTTGTTTTGCCATATAAATCATTTTTAGAGTTAGACCATTTCTTGGACATTGAAACTTTATTTTTCTAAAATAAAAGAATTTTTCTAAAACAAACACAGCCTAAGTTACTCCTTATTAAATCAGTTACCTGCCAATAAAAGCCCCGATAAAATCGGTCAAGCCGTTTCAGAGATTAGCCGGAACAAACAGACAGACAGACAGACAGAAAATTGTAAAAAAAAATATTTTGGCGTATGTACCGTATAACGGGTGTGGCGAAGAGTACCGCACATCGAATTTTAAAACGATACGATTTTCATCCTTACCATGTACAACGTGTGCAGAGCTTGTTACCACGTGATCACGCACCCAGAGTTGATTTCTGCAGAACCATGTTAGCGAAAATTCGTGAAGATCCGGATTTTCTAAATAAAGTTTTGTGGACTGACGAATCGACATTTAAAAGAGATGGTTATTTAAACTTACATAACCTTCATAGTTGGCATACGGAAAACCCGCATTTGATGCGTGAGGATCGATCCCAATACCAATTTAAAGTCAACATGTGGACAGGAATATTAAATGGTCAAATAATTGGACCATTTGAATTCACTGAAAATTTAGATGGCGCCACCTACTTGCATTTTCTTCAAAATGATTTGCCGACATTGCTAAAAGATGTACCACTCAACATCTACAGAGAAATGTGGTATCAACAAGATGGTTGCCCAGCACATTATGCCCGGCCTGTAAGAGAATATTTAAACGAATTATATCCCGGTAAATGGATCGGACGCCTTGGACCAATTTCATGGCCCCCTCGGTCCCCAGACCTGAATCCAGTAGATTTTTTTTACTGGGGATGCATAAAAGAAAAGGTCTACTCAAAACCAATTCAAAATGTAACAGAATTGCGCCAAAAATTGATGCAGCATAAGAAGAAATCAATGCGAGGAGATTTGCAAGACTGGTGAACAGGTCATTTCTGAGGCGATGCAGAGCTTGTATTCGTGCTGGAGGGAAACAATTTGAGCATCTGCTTTAATTTTAGGATAATAAAGGTTAACGATAATTTACCGTTTTACTTTGATTAAATTTTCCATGAGTTCCTTTCGCAAAAATACGAAATAGCAGTTTTATTGGCAAGAAAAGTGGCAAGTGTTGTACTATTTTGAAATCTAGACTATATGGGCCATCTTTTAAAAAAACTTGCCACAGGTAGTGTAGTACATTTTTTTCCCAACGTAGAGTGTCAAAGTTGACTGACATAAATTTTATAAACCATAACTCGTCAAAATTTAATTTATTTTACTTAGTTAACAATGATTATTACTTTCATTTGTGGTTACCATTAATAGCACTGTTATTTGAGATAACATTATTAAAAAAATCACTATAAAATTGTGAAAATTGCGATCACAGTACCTAAAAATGCGACAAAGGGTGTCAAATTTTTAACATTTTCGAAAAATGTCTGTCATCGCTTGACTAAGTGACATAGATTTTTTTTCTTATTTTTTTCATAACTGGTATACCTTGGCCTCTCGCCCGGTACCAGGTTATCGTTGAGTTTTGGGACACCCTGTATATTCATATACATGTAGTAAAAAACGATTTATTTCAATATTACAAACAGACACTCCAATTTTATTTATATTTTATTTATTTATTTACAACACTTACGTCTAGCATTACAGGAATATTCCTAATGCGCTAGTGTAACATTCATCTTAAAAAATAATGTAACATTTCAAATGAGCATTAATTAAAAAATAAAAATATAGAGATACACTTAAACTTACAATATATAATACTTAAAGTAACCTAATCTTATAATTATTATTTATTGATATCATAACATGTAGCTCACATTGCAATGCTTGTGATTTCACTCAGAGTACAACAAAACAGTATGTATGTTTGTATGTGTATAGATGAATAGATTTAGTAGAGATGAAGCGTATATACTGTAACGGGTTTAAAAACTAGGTTTCACCCAAGATGTATGAGTACCGAGTCTCTCGTCTGCGTATGAAAGCGTTTCGAATATTTAGAATTAACTCGTGAATTAGAACTAGGAAGTCGTGAGACGCTTGCAAAAACCAAATGAAAATGAACGTTATTACCGAACTACTAAAACAGTCTTTAAATCCACCGAACAGTGGACTCTTATTACCTACTCCGTCACGAACGCGTCTTGTAATACGCGTCCGAGGAAGTCTTTTGACTATTGACAATAGACAATTGACCTTATTAATGCGATGTTACGACAGTTTTAATAATTATGATGCGTATAGATAAAATAAAAAAAAAAAACAACCGACTTCAAAAACACTATTTCAAAACAATAGATATAATATGCACTAAAAAGTATAAAAATAATTGCGTATTTTTATACAATCTAATCAATTATTCTAATTCTAGTTACGATTATTATACATTTTGGAATCGGTGTCCTTCCGCCGCGACTTTCTCTCGCCTCTCGCCTCCTCACGACTCAAGCACATCTCACCTATAACTATGTATGTAGTTACAAACCTATCTTGGATGACACCGACTCCGAAAATTACATCATCAAAATCGGTTGGCGCGATATTGAGTTATTCGTAAATTTATCATCCACTTTGCTATACGTATGTATAGCTAATTTAAGACTTATCGTTTTCTCTGATGCCATTGGCAGATCTGGACCAAATTACAATGGGTCCACACGGGAAGCACCAGCTTTCAAATAATAAAAGAATTATCAAATTCGGTTCACCCAGTCGAAAGTTTGGAGGTAACAAACAAAAAAAAAACTTATAATAACAAAATTTTTCTCACTTTCATTCAAAAGTTTTGCGTATAGGTATGTATTCATGCCTTGCATTTTTTCAAATTTAAATTATTTAACGGTTTTCCGAACGCGGTGCACATTATATTAAGTTTTGTTGTTTGACATGATATAGATTAAATTTAGGATATTATGAACAGTGGTGGTGTTTATTAAACAATTTGTTGTTGTAATAATTCGAGAACTTAAGTTTAGTTGTACTTGTTACTTTGTATGAGTTTATATTTCATTATGAACTACCGTAGTGGTTACGTACTCTTTGGTACTAGATGTGACTATAAAATCTCTTGCATATAATAATAATAATTCCTTTATTTACAAGGCAATACATATGATATATAACTTAAATCTACGTCACATTTTCGCGGCGATGTGAGGCGCGGGTTCGGTAGCTTCCGGCGGTCGGCGACGTCCGCGATACTTGCGGAACACGACCCCCTTCTGCCACAGCTGCACGTCCAGGAAGGTAGATATTATGTTCTGTCGGGACGCGAACAACAAAAGAGTTGAAGTCTACTGCGTGACGCGTCACCAACTTTTCGACCCCAACCGGAACCTTGTCTTCTCCACTAAGTACTGAACAATGTCGGAGGCCTTGGTGGTGTGGTGAAAGCGAGAGACGTAGATATACGTCGCTGTGATTATGAAACGCAGGAGCTGGTTCTGTCCTATTGGAGCTGTGCCACATTGGTTGTGACTAGGAGGTCTCCTCTTCTTCCGCTCCACCTTACTGAAGCTATAAGGTTTAATATTTAATAAGTTCACTGTCTAAGTGTCTACGATAAGTTCCTATTTTGGTGACACAGATGCATACTTCTAAATACTCGTGGAGCTAGTCTTTGGAGCCAGTATACGTTCTCATTTCTCTCCCCGCACAAAATGCGCTTAAAAGTTCCGCTTCAAGAAAACATCTTATTGCCAAGGGAGCAATGAATAACCGTAAATAAATACAAACACGACTGATTGATAAATATAAATGCAAAGTGCAAATTGCTTTAACGTCAGCATGAATAGCCTCAACGATCGAATTAATTGAATCGGTAATGATTCTATCATTTGTCAATACGAATTCAATAAATACGACAAGTACGATACATATTATATCTGATATATATCGGGTATAAATTATATCTGAATAATTATACTTATTGTAGTTGCTTATATGTACTATTTTTGCGTAAAATCATGGGAGGCCACTAGTGTGGGACGCGCCTGGCGCGAGCACCTCAGCACTTGTATTATTTGTATAACTAGTGCACTCGGGTGTATTTTCTTCTTCTTCGAAATTCTTCACTTCTCCTCTCGCTTTCTTTCCTTTTTGAATAATGTACTACAATTAAAACAAACATTTATCAGATATGGACATCGCAAGAACTCTTTTATACTCAATTTTTTATACGCTAACAGCAACCCGATCCATCTGTTTTACTATCCGCTACTGCCCAATATACAAAACAATCCTTTTTGGATAATACTGAGACAGCTTGTTAACATTGAAGCTTGATTCTTGAAAAAATGTTACGCATTCATGGAAAATATAAATTTATTTCCTTTTCACTGTGGACATAACAATAAAAACACTAAAATTTAATTGTCTTCATCTACTTCCGTCTGTTTTTCACAACTTGGTTTTTAAGTAAGGATAGTTTACTCACTTTCACACAGGGTTTGTCTATTAAGATAGTGTGCTATATTTAAGCTTATAACACTTTTCGTGACGTAGTTTGGGCCATGGGGGAAGGGAATACCAGGTGGAGTATATTATTATACCATGGGTATGTCCAGATACTGTTTAAACTCATTCATAACAGATCTAATGCTTGGAAACTCTGTCATAATATCTTATATATAAAATTATTGTGTCACAATGTTCGTTCCCGTACTCCTCCGAAATGGCTGGACCGATTCTCATGAAATTTTTTGAGCATATTGAGTAGGTCTGAGAATCGGCCAACATCTATTTTTCATACCCCTAAATGTTAAGGGTAGTCCACACATTTTTTTTTTAATTTTTTTGACATTTTTTTTTTATTTTTTTGGATTATGAGTCAGCATTAACAAATACATACAACTTCAAATTTTCACCCATCTACGATCAACAGTTACTTTTGTATCGCGATTTTAATATCGGCAATACAAGGTTTGCTGGGTCAGCTAGTATTAATATAATAATAATATTGACACACATTTTACACAAATTATCTTGCCCCAAGTTAAGCATATATAGCCTGTGTTATGGGTTACAAGACAACGATATATTTAATACAATATACTTACTTAAACATACATAAATTCATATAAACATACATAAATACATTTAAACATCCATGACTCGGAAACAAACGTCATAGTAGTTAAACATTAATAACTTCTCATATCTGCACCAGATAGAAGACTTACTGGCTTGTTTTATTGCAGCTTGAACAGATACTCTACCTGGAGTACCTTATCCTCCTCGCCTTTATTTTCGGTTATAATAATATTAGTTCGTGTTTGAGCCAAAAAACTAAGCCAATAATATTAACTAATCTTGATCATAATCGAATTGGTCATACAAGAACTTTTGAAAATATGGAGTTTGATTCGAATTTGATAAGATGAAACAATTATCAACGAAACAATTTTTATTTTTTAAATTAAAAAAATTACCAAGCTGGGTTCCATAGCCAAATGGTAACAAAACGAAACCCTTATAGATTCGTCATGTCTGTCTGTCCGTGTATGCCACTTTTTTCCAAAACTATAAGAACTATACTGTTGAAGCTTGGTAAGTACATATATTCTGTAAACCGCATTAACATTTTTACTTTTGCACAAAAATAGAAAAAAAAACAATAAATTTTGGGGGTTTCAAATTTTTTTTCATTAAACACATACGTGTGGGGTATGGATGTCGTCTTTAAAAATGATTTTGAGGTTTCTAATATCATCTTTTTCTAAACTGAATAGTTTGCGCAAGAGACACTTCCAAAGTGGTAAAATGTGTCCAGGTAGTTAAAAGTTACAGGGGGCCCTGTTACTTCTAAAATAAGAGAATGATATAACTTAAAACAATGAATGATGTACATTACCATGCAAACTTCCACCGAAAATTGGTTTGAACGAGATCTAGTAAGTATTTTTTTTAATATCTATAAATGATGGGAGCTCATTTGCACTGAACTGATTTTGAGCAAAGCCTTTTTGCCTTTTCCATTTAAATAACTTAACATCATTTTCCTTTATATATAACTTTTATATTATGTTACTTGCTGCTACGGAACCCTTCATGGGCGGGTCCAACTCACGCTTGGCCGCTTTTTTAATTTGCTGTGGTTAATCAATTTTCAGTACAGTCTACAACTACAGTACAAAATATTTAGGACTTTGCATTCTAGTGGACTGGGTTTCACAATCATTAATACGGCCGTTTGTATCTTAGTAATTCAGCCTTATTGTGTGAATGTTGAATATCTTGAAAATTACTTCATTACAATGTAAATATTTTAGTCTCACAATGGTACTTAGTCAACGATTACAAACACAATATAATCTGTGGCTATTGTACAGTGAGAATAATTTAAAATCGCCTCAAAGTGAATATGTAACAACATTTGGTAGCGCGCCAGTGTAACGAGAGAAGTCGTTTGCAGGCAAATTATATTCAACCCCAACCTGCTTTTACTTGCCAAAATGGAAGATTCTCAGTAGAATGTTTTATTTTTTATCAAATTTGACGCGGTAATCTCAATTTGACTGGATTGTGTTCCATGAAGTGTACGGTTCCATTTTGATTTTGATTTCTTTATGACACCACAGACTGGGAATGAAATGGACACACACACCCTTAGGATCTTTAATTATAAATGTTTATTGTACGATATCACATTGTAATCCATATAAAAAAAAGCCCAATGAGTTTCTTGCGCCCGTTCTTCTCAGGTCTGAGGCAGTCTATTTTGAATGGGTGCTAGTTTTTGACGTTTTTTTAATAAAAATATTTGAATTTACATTACATTATTTCCTTTCTATAAATGCTTTTACAGTTTAATATAGTCTTTAAGGCCAAAGTTTAAAAGATGTTTAGAAAATTTGAGTTTTTTAAAATAATTATTCTGTATTTTTTTTATGGGGTAGGGGGTAGGGGAGACTACTAACTTTTAAAAATAACATAAAGTCTTCTTTCATTAAAATTGCCTATGTTCGATATTTAAGGTACTTTCCCTTCATGTCCCATAACTTTGGGACAACCTGTATATATATAATTTTATATTCTAACACCAGTTACACTGATAAAATGTATATAAGGCTCAACAGACATTATTTCGATCTTTTGTACCCTGCATTTTGTTGAATAAATAAATAATTCAATTATTCATTCATTAAGAATATATTGTATGCTCAATAAACGAAGCAATATGGCATCAGTTTATATATGTTTATAAATAATAAAGTATAATAAGAAAATACACCACAAATCGTGAAACTCTTATGATTATTATAAGCTGTTTGACTACACCACACCACCAGCAAAAAAGTACTCGTTCGCTAATCTGTTTAGCTTGGAGTTCATTTAAAATAAAATTCCGACATCCAGAAATTCTGTGATTAGAATTTTGCCAACTTTGAATGTTCCATTTAGGATACTTTTTATTGAAGTAGGCGTTACTTTGCGGAAATCCATAATTATACAAATGATTTAAGTTTTCTTTAGTGTTAATTCCGCCAATATTTGTTTTAAACAATTCGACACGTGTTTCGCTTCTACACGAGGCATCCTCAGGACGTGTTGCCTCGCCAAAATCTGGCACGAGACTGAATCTGTCTGAGTCTGAGAAACACGTGTCGAATTGTTTAAAAATAAATATTGGCGGAATCAACACTAAAGAAAACTTAAATCATTTGTACATTTAGGATACGAAAAAAATATCCCTTTAGGTCCCTTATATTTAAATAAGAGAAATATACAGCAAATTAAACTCCATTTGCGATGATTGCAATATTTGTGACTATACCAAAACAAACTTTAACATTTAGAACAGGTACAAATGGCACTGATTAAGAGTCGTTAAAACGATTGGACTTGCTATTTGTGAGAAAAACTCACTTAGAGATAATTACGTACGAACACGATTCACAGAATTGCCCGATTATTTTAAACAAGACCTTTTTGTTCGGAAACCTTTGTAAAGACCTTATTTAACATGAGCTTAAAAACTTTTTTTTGAATTTATGTATTTACGAATATATCTAAGTCTAGTTTCTATAATATTTCATGTATACCAGTGGGAGGCTCCTTTGAACAGCAAGCCGGCTAGATTATAATTCGGTCTGAAGGGCGCCGTAGCTAGTGAAATTACTGGGCAAATGAGACTTAGCATCTTATGTCTCAAGGTGTCGTTCGCCGCTCAGAATTTTTGGGTTTTTCAAGAATCCTGAACAGCACTGCATTGTAATGGGCAGGGCGTATCATTTACCATCAGCTGAACGTCCTGCTCGTCTCGTCCCTTATTTTCATTAAAGAAAAAAAATTCGCAGGCAATTTTGTACACTCCAGAGGGTACCGATCGTTTGGCGATCGGGACTTGGACACATGTTTTTACATTATTTATAAGTACTTTAATGGTTAATAAAAATATTTTAAAATTAATTTGAATGGATAATAGATAAGTCCATGATTCCAAAATACATTATCTATTTTCAATGTAATTTATCATTTTTTCTATTATCTACAACATAACAATATTTACAACTTTAGTATGATTACATGAAGTTAAAACTATCACTGCGAGAAAGTGTAATTAGATATGCATTAAGGCTGATCCGTTGGCCAAAGTTGCTGCCAGTGCTTGGGTTTTTACTCCATCTATTTCGATGCGTAGCTTGTACTTTGTACAAACTCCGTGCTTCTAGGCACCACAGGCCAAATGTCTCAACAACGATGCAAATATGTAAGGGTCAATAAGACCGCCATATTTATTACGTTACCTGTCTACGTCAGTAATCGTAAAAGCAATTCCAGTAATAACTAAAGTATCCTAGACATGGGCTCATTAACAGCTCATGCTCAACACTGGAAGGAGTGGAACTGAAAAGATTGTAGCAATTCAAATACCTTGGCCATTTTGTTACCGAGGATTTGAACAATGACCTAGACATAGAGAGGGAGAGGAGAGCCATTGCGAAAGATGTAATATGTTGGCTCGCAGGTTTGGCACGTGGCACGATGTACATTAAACGTTAAAGTCACGTTTTATAAAGCGTTTTGTCATACATTATACACGTGCAGCCTGTGGGTTAAGTATACGCAGAAGACGTACAAATTACAATGCTCTCCTAATCCAATACAATAATGCATTCAGGGTTATGTTGGGGCTCCCCCGTCACTGTAGCACATCAGCGATGTTAACGAACGCTCACATAGACGACTTTTACGCAGTCATGCGGAAACGAGTCGCATCGCTCATGCGCATGGTGAGGGGCAGTACAACACCATGTTGAGTGTGTTTATTAATAAGACTGACTGCCCCATACTGAGGCATTGGATACACACATGTACACATAGCTAGTGCCTCAGTATGTCGTGGCAAGTATTTAAATTGAATTAAATCAGTTTTTATTATTTTAATTGAATTGAATTAAATTAAATTATGCAATGTGAAATATATACTAACATAGTTTCTAAGAAATACTAACACTTATTGGCCAGTAGTCTGAAATAAATAGATTTTATTTATTATTAGATGAAGCTAGAGAGTGGACGTAATATAACAGCACCCAAGGCACCAGGGTCATGACGCAGGACCACACCCAGATGCAAAGGCGAAAGATTTATACATTTTGAAGGGAAACCAGAAATTGAGATCTCTCGGTAAGCACACATTGTTACTGAATCAAGAAACTGTCGCAGTTTTGATTTATAAAAAATGTAGATATCATATATTATATTAATAACTGACCCACCAGATGTTGTTCCGTCTTGGCAACAGTTACAGAAGCGACTGTTACTGTGGCAGCGGTTGATTAGCATGAGTAGATGTGGGTAGTTTAATTATTGTTAATGGGTTGAGGGCCAGACGTTGAAAATAAAATTTTGCTGAGGATTTCGGAATAAGTAGCATAGAATAGACAAGTCGATAATCGATGCCTTCGGGTGGTAGAATAAGCTGGCGTTCTTTTGTTTCAAATGCTCAGTTCAAGTCGGTACGCCAGAGAAATAAGTTATAAACCAACAGATTTACCAGTTGGAGGCTCATTTGCACCAGATGCCGTCTAGATTATAAAGATGTGAAGCAGTAATGTGTAAGCATTACTGTGTTTCGGTCTGAAAGGCGCTGTAGCTAGTGAAATTACTGGGCAAATGAGACTTGACAACTTATGTCTCATGGTGACGAGCGCAGTTGTAGTGCTGCTCCCTAAATTTTTGGGTTTTACAATAAGCCTGAGCAGCACTGCATTATAATGGGCAGGGCGTGTATCAATTACCATCAACTGAACGTCCTGCTCGTCTCGTCCCTTATTTTCATTAAAAAAACAAATATAATAAGTAAGGAAAGTACCTAAATAATGTTATATTATATTTTACATAATTTAGTGAAGGTATTACTTAAAATTTTCGTGTGTTTGTATAACTTTTATCAACCAATAAATACTCTTTCAAACAAATTCGAAATCATTAAAAAATACTAAATCATAAATAAATCGATGATTTGATATGCAATTTATAATTTATTGATACTTAAATAACAGCACAAAAGCTTTTAGTTTGTCATAGAAATTTTAAACCAGGCTCCAGCAAATGGATAGCAATGTTAATAATTCAGATAAGCTTAATGTCCAATTAAGTCTGTGCATTCATGAAAATCATTCTATGTTGTTTTCATTTCATAATTGTTTCATATATGAATATACTAGCAGCCTTCTACCAGTGCACAGGATGCCGGCTAGATCATGGGTACCACAACGGCGCCTACATCTCCCGTGAAGCAGTAATGTATAAACATTACTGTGTTTCGGACTGGGCGCCGAAGCTAGTGCAATTACTGGGCAAATGAGATATTTTGTATTTTTCAAGAATCCTGAGCGGTACGGTATTGTAATGGGCAGGGCATATTAATTGCCATCAACTGAACGTCCCGCTCGTCTCGTCCCTTATTTTTATAAAGAAATGCCTTGCGTTGCACTGACATCCCAACATTTCCGTTCCATAGTTCTTAGCAATAACTTTCTGCCACATATCGTCAAAATATAAGGCAATACATACAATATTTTAATAAACTGTAAACAGATATCTAAATTTAAATTTTGCTGTTTTGTTTACCCATATTCCGATCATGAGAGTGGGAAAATTTTTCACTTGAGAAAATCGCATTCATTCTGTTATAGAGTGCCACAAATGTGGAATGGAAAATTTATGTTAGGAATCCCTTCGTTAATGAAATAATATACTTGTATCATTTTTGGCAAATTTTCCAAAGAAAACAACCTCTGTGTATATTTTCTTTAAGTTTCTTGTTCGAAAAAATATATCAAAATTTCATTTACAAAATATAGATTTAAAAGAATGTCAGTGGAGATTCTTGCCATTTCTTCTCATTAAAACTTAACTTTTCGGAAGTAATGACATAATCTTTGACATTCATAAGCGTTCTTTCTTTCAATTGTTGCCATTACAGAAATCCCTCACACAGGTCATTATTAAGATTCCTACGAATAGCTTGTTGAACGGTTCTCCAAACATCGATTCTCTTTTGGTGACTTAGAATACAACCAACACTCGAGAGCTCTTAATTCAAAATATAAATTCATTTTTCATTGTTATTGTTTTGTTATCAGCCATTTCTATCTACTTTCATTGTTACCCTAGTAGATATGTCAACAGAATCGATCGATCCTTTCATCAATTACCTCCAGGCCACAAGGTCAACCCATGACCCGTTCTCTCTCAGTTAGTTAGAAGTCTCAAAACACACCTTCATGAATAATGCAAGACCTCATTGATGAATTCTGCTTACGTAATCACGTCATCCACTCTAACGAAAAACCAATCCGGTTTTCATTGAATAAATTTGCTTGATATATCCTATTTAGCCCAGTCTTATTTTTGTGCGAAGGGTTAATAATTTAATCTAAATACACACTTATTATCATTACAGAATAAACTTCACTAAAAGCCACCTCCTGCAACTTTATAAGTCGCAAATTCGGCCTCACTTGGAGTACTGTTCTCACCTCTGGGCGGGTGCTCCCCAGTACCAGCTTCTTCCATTTGACCACATACAACGTAGAGCGGTTCGAATCATCGACGATCAAGCCATCTCCGAGCGGCTTGATTCTTTGGCATTGCGTAAAGATGTGGGTTCTCTCTGCATCTTCTACCGCATTTATCACGGGGAGTGCTCAAAGGAGCTGTTCGGGTTGATTCCAGCCAAATTCCACCACCGGACATTACGTGCAAAGTACCACACGCAAGACGTAGACGTCTTGCATTCCACTACCGCGCGTTTTGATAGAAATATCTTGCCTCGCACAGCCACTTTTTGGAATCAATTACCGGCTGCGGTTTTCCCGAACAGATACGACTTAGGGATCTTCAAGAAAAAAGCATTAAAGGCCGGCAACGCATTTCTTGACACACCTCTCCCCTTCCCGAATATTCCAATGCGATAGGGGTGCATACATTATTACATTTTACATTTTTATACTTAAATTTTAT
Organism: Leptidea juvernica; assembly: GCA_949711755.1. Taxonomy (NCBI): domain Eukaryota; kingdom Metazoa; phylum Arthropoda; class Insecta; order Lepidoptera; family Pieridae; genus Leptidea; species Leptidea juvernica. Next base: position 15,059,021 of record CATIXQ010000008.1, read on the forward strand.
AACATATAAATAATACTACTCTCGTAAATTCACAAGACAACTCTTGTGAATTTACGTGCACTCAACAGTGCAACAAAACAAATCCGTCTGTGACGCTATTTCGTTAATTGTACGAAGTGCACGAGTCATTGCTGCCTGGCTTTAACAAGTTGGTGTGCGCGGACGGCACCATCAGCAACGGCGGCCGACGTCCGCGCCATACTTACCCATCCACCATACGCATGATATAGCCGCTACTTGTAATGCATAGTTTTTCACAGAACTAGGTATGTTAAATACACACTTGCCTGTTATGCCATGCCTTTTACAATGGTCTTCAGCTCTGGAAGTTGGCCGTCAGCTCAGGGAATTTTTCGCGGTCTTGCGCCTTGTATGATCATGTATCGCGAGAAGTACATATCAGAAATTAATTCTATGAATAATAATGAAATCGTGTTAAGATAAACAGAGTTCTGTCAATTGACATAACATTTAGATAAATTTAAATCAAATATTTAAAATTCTCGTGTAGCGCTGTTTGTTACCAAACTCCTCCGAAACGGCTGGAGCGATTTTTATGATATTTTGTGTGCAATTTGAGGCTCCTTTGCACAGGATGCCGGCTAGATCATGAGTACCACAATATTTACACCTATTGCTACCGCGAAGCAGTTATGTGTATGCATTACTGTGTTTCCGTCTGAAGAGCGCCGTATCTAGTGAAATTACTGGGCAAATGAGACGTAACATCTTATGTCTCAAGGTGACGAGCGCAGTTGTAGTGCCGCTCAGAATTTTTGATTTTTTTCAAGAATCCTGAGCGTCACTGCATTGTAATGAGCAGGGCGTATCACTTACTATCAGCTGAACGTTCTGCTCGTCTCGTCTCTTATAATCATAAAAAAAAATCGGCCATCCTCTATTTTTCGTACCACAATTTTTTTTTGCCTATTTTTTTATTTTTGTATATGGCAAAACAACGTTTGCTGGATCAGCTAGTTATTTTATTAAGCTTTAAATTTTCTATTGAATCAATGAACGCAATATATTTTGATAACTCACTTCTTCGTTATCGGTAGCTCTAAAATGATTGATTGTACAATCCCATAAGGAGAATGAATTTATTTCACCACAGCAATAAAGTAAAGGTATTGTCAGGGCCGGATTTAAACTTAATGCCGCCCCTGGGCACCTGGAAAAAATCCGCCCAATACTGGAATTTTACTTAAACTTATAGTTTATACATTATATTAGTATATTTTATTTTTCAAAACTAAAATAACTAATTTATTGGATAAACTTTATCAAAAAAAATACTAATTAAATTTCTTTAATTCCAGAAAATAAAAACATCGATTATTATTTTAAATCTCCAAGGAAGTAATTGATTAAATCCTTTTTATTATTAATTTTTACTAAAAGTGCCAAAATTATAATTTACAAATAATGGATAAATTGAATTTCTTGAATTATCAATTAAACCAAAAATTATTAATTAACAGAATTAATAATACTAAAACAAATATTTTTCACTTTTAAAATTTGCCGCCCTGGGCACTTGCCCCAACTGCCCCTAGTGTAAATCCACCGCTGGGTATTATGTACAAGTGGTTTCTGTAGGGTTGTCAAGTGAAGTATCTGAAGTGTCATGTTGTTGAGTGCCGGGAACTGTTGCTATGTTACTGACTGCAACTGACTTTAATACTCTTAACTCAACTATGGACCATTATCTATGTATTTTATTTTTTGTTCTACAACACGCGTACCAACAGTGTATTCATTACCAGATGTATATATGTATGTATGTGTGCAAAAATGCACGGTTATGGAAAGTTGCGTGATTAAATAGTTTTATAATTGATGGTATTTGATACGCCCTGCCCATTACAATGCCGTGCCGCTCAGGATTCTTGAAAAACAATAAAAGCGGCAATATAATAGCACTCGTCACCTCGAGACATAAAATGTTAAGTCTCATTTGCCCAGTAATTTCACTAGCTACGGCGCCATTCAGACCGAAACACAATAATGCTTACAAATTACTGCTTCACGGCAGAAATAGGCGCCGTTGTGATACCCATAATCGAGCCGGCATCCTGTGCAAAGGAGCCTCCCACTGGTATAGTATTTAATAATTATAGTATTTAATTTTTGGTGAATTTTCATTATTTTTACCAGAGAGTGTGTCATTATATAATATGTAATCAAGAATGTTCTATCACTATCTTCAAGCTGTGCGTGAAAGTTTTTTTCGTGGACGATCCGCGGCCGTCTGTAATGCGACATGCGATACATGGACGAAAAAATTTGAGGCAATTTAATAAAAGCTTCATTCACTTTGAAACAATATACAAATTTTCTGGTATACTTCAACTAACGTTATCAAAATAGCAACAAATTTAATATTCATTTTGTTGCGGTTCGCTGTACTTCGTAAGAATTTCCATTTGAAAGACATGATAGTTTTAACAAAAAGCTCATTATTCCTGCTCTAAGCCGTTCCAACAACTTGCCGGTATGCTAATATCTTTGATTCTGTAGAACTTTAAATTGTTCATAAAGTTTTATACCGTACATGCTTATGCCGATGTTGTTGCGTTTCAACAAAATAAATAAATTAGATATATTTCATATAAAGAGATCTATAAAACGATAATTTCATAGAATACAAAAAATAAAAAGAAACTACGTTTAAAAAAAAACGACTTAAAAACTCTAAAGTATAAAATAACTTAATAGAGATTTATTTAATACACCTCTTATGGGAATCTTATAACTTTAATATTAATAAAATAGTATTATTTGTATGTGATACCTATTGATAGGGTTAGAGTCGGTGCTATCTGCTTGGGTTGTTTGGTTCTAGACGAAGCTATCCCGCTCAAAGTCACGCGTGACAAGTGTAGGTACCTGCAATTACATTTGGCTTGGCACCGACTTCAAACCTATCAATATGTTGCACATACAATTAATAATAGTAAATGTAATATTTGATAAAACTTGAATGATTGAAACCACTTTATTGCACACTTCGCATGTGCTCTATTAGTAGGCTCAGTCCTAGTATCATATTAACCCCCTTATTCATAATGGTCCGCTAACTTTAAACAGCCGCTTAGGAGTGTTTTTAAGCTATTGCATAGCTTCTATCGCGGGCCTTGAGCGTGGAGACCGAATCCAGAAATTCCGTAACGAAAATAACCTAACACTTAATTACTAGATGTATATAGATGTTTCGGCAATGTCTACAAACATCTAGCATCTACAGTTGCCGTGGAACAGCGGTTATCACGTATGCTTTTTGTGCAGAAGGTCCCAGGTTCGAGCCTGGGGTACGTCTTGATTTTTTTAATAAGGTTTTTTTTTATTATTATGACAAGCATTTTTATTTAGTTTCACCTGTCCTGTTGTCTGTCTCTAGTCAAGTCTTGCAAGTTAAATTTTACTCACTTCCCGTTTGCTTTTTTTAAAATTAATTATATCAAAAAAACAAATACTGCATAAAGTAAATAAATAAATAATTATTATTGCATAAGTTGATAAAAAATGCTATGTTTTTTTTTTAGCTTTACCGCGGCAGTCCCCGTACCACACGTCTTTTTTTCTCATTCTGACTTAGGTCAATAGAAGAAGACAGAGTAAAAATAATAATAATAAATTCTTTATTGCCATACAAATCATTACAAATATAAAATAAACAATTGGGATACGCGATGAAACAAAAGGCAAAAGGAAAAGGCTCAGCTTCACCTGACATGGAATCATGGATTTATGTTTCCATGCAGCGCTGTGTTTCAGCCATCCCCTCCTCCCTAACGTGTTGAGCGGGAGTGGATGTATTGTGGCTCCCCGTTTACCTTCTTAAGCTATCTTTTTTTTATAAAATGTAATAACTTTTTAAGTGTATGTAAGTGTGTGTGTGTAAATCTGTGTGTGTGTGTATGTATGTGTGTGTTTAGGTATGAGCATGAGTGTGAGCGTGTGTTTATGTTTGTACACAGATAAAATCTTTTAGAGAAAGATATTTCCAGTGGAAGTGGTTCAATTTCTCCGCAGCAAGTTGCTTTTTTAGTAGAGCAAAACGGTATTTTTTTAAAGGACTCGATACTCGTTTGTTTCTTTAGAGGAGGAGGTAAGTCATTCCATATTTTTGCTGCAGAGATTCTGAACGATCCCCTAAACCGAGCTGTTTGTGCTTAGGGATTATAAGGCCGAGTTGTCTGTTAGCACGCAAGTTGTGTTGTCCGTTGAAATCTTTAACCCAACGGAGCTTTTCAAATAAATATTCAGGCTTCTTGTTCCAAATAACCTTTCGAGTTAAACAAGCATAGTGAAGTTGTCTTCTTGCACTCACGTTCAGGATGCCCTTGCTGTTCAAGTAGGGAGTTATATATGCTTTCCTGGGTATGTTGAAACAAAAGCGTACACGAGTTTTGCACTCTCTGTATTGCCCTCTCTGCGCTAGCGGTCAACCTCTGTGAGAATTAGCAAGCTTTAAGTTAGCAGACTATTATGAATAAGGGGGTAATTATATTACTTGGAGGCCTATTCATATTAAAAATGCACTGCAAATTTTATATACTTATCTGAGTTATTTCTGGGATAGTTGTCAATGGTTAAGTAACATACATAGATAGCAATAATGATGTATAGCAACAAATATGTTCGAGGGAGGCGATGGCTGGTCCATGCTGGTGAACGGGCGCTACTTGTGGTGGCTTGATGAAACTTTTACCCAGAAACTTGCTTTTGTTGTGTAATCTACATTTTTAATAAATACTTAAAATTTCTTAAAGTGTTCGCATAATACTTTTCTTTGTTTAAGTACTTACATTTTTTTTCACTTACTTAAATCATTTGAAATGTTTTTATGCATCACGTAAAGTGATAAAGCAGCAAGATTGATTTAAAAAAAGCGGCCAAGTGCGAGTCGGACTCGCCCATGAAGGGTTCCGTAACAGCAAGTAACATAATATAAAGTAATAAAAACTTTATATTCGAGTTGATTGAATGAAAGGTAAATTGCGGTTTACGTATTAAAAAAAACTACTTACTAGATCTTGTTCAAACCAATTTTCGGTGGAAGTTTGCATTTGATAATGTACATCATACATTTTTTTTTTAGTTTTATCATTCTCTTATTTTAGAAGTTACAGGTG
>CATIXQ010000008.1:15069114-15104093 GCA_949711755.1 Leptidea juvernica
TGTTTTAATACCCTTTATTACACAACAGTTGCATAAATAACTCAAATAGTATCCACACAATTTTACACAACCATACTTTGGAATGAGCTATCTTGCGGGGTGTCCTCAGAACGGTACTATACCAGCGCCTATACCTACTTAAAAGTCTGGCAACGCTCCGTGATTCTTCTGGTATTGCAAGATGCTGAAGCTTACCGCAATAAGCCTTTTCATTTTTACCCATATGAAATTTTATTTATTTAACCAATAAAGCCCCTATCCTTACAGAGTGACCTATTGCGATCGAGGCTTGACTTAAATTTAAGTATTTAAATTAATATAAACATAAATCTTAGAGCTACTACTAACAATCTATACCTACTATACTAGATTATTACTATACTAATTACTATTACTAGAACATACAACAACTACTCTAATTTTAAACTCGTTCAGTGAGCAAGCAAACAAGTCAATCCTATGCGAAAGTTCATTTAAATTTCGTAAAGCGACTGTAAAAGGCATGTCTCGCATAAGATGTTCTCGCTCGCGGAATTACGAGCAGCTGCTGTCGCCTTCGCCTTGTAGTGCGTCCATCCGGTACCCACGGACCTATTCACTCCAGTAAGGCTGGATGACTCACCATACCACGCAAAATTTTCCATAAATATATAACTAGGAGTACGTCCCTCCTAGTTTCTAGTTAAATAAAAAAATATTAATATTTATTTGAGAGTTCAGTACATTATGATGACACTATGCTTCAAAATTAAAATTTTTACATGAACACAAATAGAGGTTATATATATTTTTTTTTCGAATAGACTCAATGGCTGGCAGTGGACCGGGACAGACCTTGGCCTAGCTGTACGCTAGAAAAGCTAGCTAAAAGTAAATGAAGAACGAAATTAAAGTCTAAGTGACGGACCTCTGATCCACGTCGACGAGGTGACAAGTGCCAGTGGTTGGAACAAGGGACTTCGCCTTCACCATCCGCGAAGGTGATCTAACGATAGTGCTTAGGTTGTGAGTGTTTGAGGCGTCGATGGCGCGTTCGCGATCAAAACAATTTGTTATATTTTTAGATTTGCAAGAGCGACATCTCAAGTCAATTTCTTAATAAACTGTACAGTAGATCCTGTACATGAAGCCACAACATGAGAGTTGAACAATGCACATAAGATTTTATAAACGATACGTCACTCGATCGGCTGGCTCAGTTGGAAAGAGTGCTCGCGCGGAACGTGAGAGGTGGCGGGTTCGAGTCCCGCTTCGTTCATAAAATTTTGTTTTCAGTTTTATTTGTGTAATGATGTAATCGTCGGCACAGCAATATTTTATGCGAAAAAAATAATGTAAGGTATAATCATTTCTACTATCTTATTATTTATGTACTTATAGCAAATTTTTACAATTTAGGTATTTCGCTCAATTTATTTTATTAAATATTTTATAACAAAAAAACCAAGATAAAAATAATGATGTAAACTGAAAATAAAATTAAAATCAAACAAAGAAATACAAATTTTCATTCATTTAAACTTTTTTAGGATCTTTTGTCCATATCTCGCAAAACAAAAATATGTACATAGCGAAATAGGCAATGCTAAGGTGCGACGTCACATTTTATTAAAGCTATCTCTGTCTTATCCCAAATATCAAAGTTCTCACAATGTTTTTGTTATATGATCCATTGAATTAGTTTTAACCGACTTCAAAAAAGGAGGAGGTTCTCAATTCGTCGGTATGTTTTTTTTTATGTTTGTTACCTCAAAACTTTCAACTGGGTGAACCGATTTTGATAATTCTTTGAAAGCTGGTGCTTCCCATATGGTCCCATTGTAATTTGGTCCAGATCTGACAATGGGATCCATGAGAAAGCCATTAAAATCCTTAATTTGCTATACATACGAAAAACTCAATATCACGCCAACCGATTTCGACGATTCTTTTTTTATTGGAAAGGATATTCGAAGATAGTTTGATGAGAGTTTGGTTAGGTTTTGATTACGGGATCCATGGCAAAGTAACGAACTCTTCAATTAAGCGCTTACGTTCATTGCTGCATTGAAAAATTTAGTATATCTGCACATATTTAGACAAGTTGTTAGTTAGTGTACTTCAAATTCACTAAAAATTAAAAAAAAAATTAACAAAAATACAACCGACTTAAAAATCACTATTCCAAAACAATAGATATAATATGCACTAAAAAGTATAAAAATTTTTATACAATCAAATTCTAGTTACGATTATTGTAATTTTTAGTATCGATGTCCTTCCGCCGCGACCCGCTCTCGCCTCTCACCTCCTCACGACTCAAGCACATTCCATCTATAACTATGTGTGTAGTTATAAGCCTCTCTTGGATGACACCGACTCCAAAAATTACAATAATCGTAACTAGAATTAGATTGCGTATTTTTATAGTAGTAATAGTGCATATTATATCTATTGTTTTGGAATAGTGATTTTTAAGTCGGTTGTTTTTTTGTTAAATTTTTTTTATCATTTTAGTTTGTCAATAAACCCAGCTATAAAAATTTATTAAAATGGATATTTTACTTTAAGTAGGTATAATACCCAATTATTATAGTTATAAAATTCGATTAAATTATCGAAGCTTTGTTCAACTAAAGAATTTTTAAGTTGCCTTTTAATAAAGAAAGCTTACCTTTTTTAACATGATTCCGGATATGATTATAAAATATTAATGCCATTTAGTGAGGGCTCGATGACACTACTAACGTTACATGGTAAGTAAATAAAGTTGAGCCACACCACACCACGCTAACAATTCACTACAGTAAGTACAAAATTGACAATGATGTAAATTATAATAAATAAATTACAACTATCGATATATGTTTTAAAAATCACATCACTAATCCTTACACTCGTTGAATAGTAGTTGCATGAGGCGCTGAGAATTATTATTGTTTGTTATGAAAATGTACGCAGCAACGGCTTCGTACAGATCCTAAGAAGTGCATTTTCGTTTAAATTTATTTTGTAAAAGGCATATTACAACAGCATTATGCAGCCTACTAGAATTAGTTACAAGCAATCCCTTATTTCTAGTGTTATAATAATGAAAATCACTATAGAGAGCAAAAAGGTGACGATTTTTGTAAACGTATATTAATTTTTAATAAATGTACTCACAATGAACAGTTATAATAATTATTTCTTTAAAATTTTCTATGAGAGACTGTCTATAACCAAGCTGATATATAGCACGAACAGCTCTCTTTTGCAGAGCAAACACCATATTAATGTCAGCAGCATGACCCCACAGTAAAATACCGTCCGTCATGATGCTGTGAAAATAACTGAAGTACCTACACTAATCTAGTGGTCGCAACATTCGTGTACTCTCTCATCTTTCTAACGGCATATGCCGCAGAGCTGAGTCCTATCTGCTAGTTGGGCAATATGTGGACCACACTCAAGCTTTATATCTAACGTGATACCCAAGAAGACCGTATTTTCTACAGTTTCCAATCTGTGATCATTTGTAAGTACGTTGGTTTGTACCGATGTGATAATATAAAAATGGAGATATGTTCTGGAAATGTTTGCCATTAAGTGATTAAACCTGCAACCTACAAATACATCATTTTAAATAGTCTTTAATTAATATATCAATACATTGACATTATTTTCCTTCGACCTTTTGGGTTAATATCCCTTTGAGGACTGACTCCACTCACATGAGCAATTCGCAAACGGAAATATTAAAAAACAAAATGATAATGCATTAACAGTATCCAGAGCTCTAACTCAAGATTGTAGAGATATTGGATGGCACATCCATCAAAGAAACATTATTAAATTATTACGGAATTACTGTTTTTATATTAAGTATTAAAGAACTTGTTTGTCTAAATAATATTAAATCTCTGTCGGCCAATGTTTAATACCATGCTAGCTGGTGACTGGTGCGCTTCGCTTCACCTTAACAACTCTATAGAAACAAAATTTCATATTAAAATTTAACATTTTGTCAATTACGAAATGTGTAGAAATTCAATCATTTCAAATTATTTATTTTCCCCTGTCAAATTGTGCGGCAAAAAATTATCTCGTAAAATTATTCATCAAATTTGAAACTAAAAAATATTAAGGGTCACAATTACAATAACACTATGCTATTTCTCAAGTATGTATATTGTCGTTATATTTACGGCCGACCTCAATATACTATCTACAGATAGAGATAAATTACTGCCTTCTACTGTCAGTAATTAGCTGTCAATAATCTGAGGCTGTTCCAATATACCCGATAAGCCATTCTTATCGCCTTATATTGGGACGCGTGAATTGAAATTTCCATACAAACTTCTATAGCTGGTAAGCTATACGTCGTCCCATTGACAGACAGCGTGTACGGATAAGGTTGTTTACCGTCGATAAGTTTATTGGGACAGAAAAGTCAACAATAGTTACGATTTTTATCACAAGTAGGCTGAATATTGGGAACGGCCGTTAGAGGTATTATATTTGATCGGTAGATATCTAATATATAAAATTCTCGTGTCATGGTGTTAAAGTTTGAACTTCTCCGAAACGGCTTGAACGTTTCTCATGAAATTATGAGTGCATATTGGGTAGGTCTGAGAATCGGACAACATCTATTTTTCATAATTTCTAAATTCATAATTTCATTCCTAAATGTTAAGGGTCCACACGACATTATTTTTTTTTTATTTTTTTTTTAAATTTGTTTGATTATGAGTCAGCATTAAAAAATACATACAACTTCAAATTTTCACCCATCTACGATTAACAGATACTTTTGTATCGCGATTTTATAACGGCAATACAACGTTTGCTGGGTCAGCTAGTAATATATATCTCGGAGATTTATTTGGATTTAAAATCGGGCGTCACGGTGTTGGTATCCATGTTGTTTTAAGTCGATCAGTGCGCACAACCGGCGCGGGCGCTAGCTTGAAGACGACTGCGACTTCTCAATGAGCGCTCTACTGATGGAAAATAATAACTAACTTCAATCACGTCACCGACAGTGACGTACACAGTGACAACTTCAAACACACTTTGAAAGATGACGTTCGCCAGGCCATATTCCTTTTATATTCTAATTCTCCGACATATAGTAGACTTTATTTCTTACAATTTAACGTCCTGGTTTTAGTGACATTGTAATGTACACTTTAAAATGATATTGTAAGACAATGATATTTTGCCAATTTTCATAAGGCTGTCTCTGATTGGTATGTTTCTTGTATTTATTGTATAGTCATTATTTTTAGGTATACATAAGTGTGATCAACTAATTGTTATCGAAGCAAATCGGCCTTTGTTCACCAGTAGGTCCCAAAAACAAATTTAAACTATTAATAATAATGCACGAGCCGAGCGCAGCGTGCCGCGGCAGCGGTTGGTAAGTACCGAATTTGCCCTCGTTCACTACTATTTTGTTAAGATTAACATAGTGATTTAATATGCTGAAGATTTTATGTTTCCCGTTATTACTGTAAGTATTTATAAAACTTACCAGCTTGCCCTCATTCAACGTATTCGTTTATAAATGTTTGTATGTATACAGACTTAGTAATTACATTGAAATGATGCAATTTTAAATTTATGAATACTTTAACCACTCTACAAGGATTTCATCGCCTTTTCGCAAGCATAAATGAAAGATTTCAAAAGGTATAATGATTTTAATACTTTATAAATTAATAGATGCAATAGGTAGAACGTAATGCCCGGTTACATCATCTCTGGAACTGATCTCGATGACGTCACATCGTCGATTTCATACGGTGTGCAAAAGAATTATCACTAGAATATTATTATTAATAAATAAACATCGATTTATATTTTCAGTATTATAGATTGATGTAAAGGTGTTGTATTGTGATGCTGACTATTATTAACTAGGTTACACTGAAAATGTTTACAACTGGCCAGTTAGAAACATTGCTAATGAATTTTTTTGTTTTTGAATTTAAATTTTAGAACTCTTTGGCAACATAACATTGCATTCATTTGTCATTTGTTTTTGTAATTTTCGGTCAATGATTTATTATGACTCTCGTTGTGAGCTTACTCAACAACAAAGCTATGATAGGCTGCGATTAGCATTTCTTAATAAAGCCCCATCACGTGATACTATTTACAATCGGTTTAACGCGTGGACGTAGTAATCTCAATGATGAACCACGTGAGGGGCGTCCTTTAACAGCGACTACTGAAGATAACATCAATAGAGGAAGATAAGAGAGTGACCTATCAACAGATGCGGGCAAGCCTAGGCATTGGTATGAGTCAAGTTCAAAAAATATTACATGAACATCTAAGCGTCAGGAAGCTTTGTACCTGATGGATTCCCCATACTTTAACCGACGACCAGAAACATCTTCGCATGGACTGTTGTCGCCAAACGTTAGATAAGTTCAACGGCGGTGATTCAAATGCTGTATTTGACATGGTCACAGGTGATGAGCTGATAATTTGATGGTGATGAGCTGGATACATTGCTACGAGCCCGAAACCAAAAGACAATCAGTTCAGTGGGTATTTCCTTTCGAGGATCGGCCAACTAAGGTAAAGAAAGGAAGAAGTCAAGAAAAAAGATGATTGCCTCATACAAAGATGATACAGTATTTAAGGCGAAGAGTAGGCAGAAAACACACAAACATGGTGTTTTTATACAAATTTTGTGGTGAAAATATAGCATTTCGAGCTATGATCATTACTTAATCCTGTTACACATATCCTTAAGTCTTGTTTGTAGGTTGCTTATGCCTGCTGTTGGTTATAGTTCACACTCCCGAGTCTTTTTGAACTACCAATTTGTAGTTAAACAAGTTTTTTGGCATGGCAGGACGTATTTTTTTAGTACTACTCTCAGAAAAGTTATTCTTATAGCTTTTACTTTTTTGTGTAGGTACATTTATTCAGATTAGTAGTGAATAACGAGGATTGTAAGCAAATAAACTATTTTCCACGCAAGAATTTTGAAAATATTGGATTTGTTACATAGATGGCGAGCCGGCAGCCGTGAACTCATATCGCTCAAGGTCGCTAGCATTTAGTGTCGCCTTAAGAGACGAGCGAGGCGGTTGTGTCGCACTCGCATTTCGGGAACACCACGTTCTTATTACATAATCATAAGGCTTTGTGAGGTATACCTACTCAAATGATTGTAACGTTTATTACTGCTTAATTACCGTGTGTTTATAAGACTGTGTTTAACTTGTTGTCGATCCTGACCATGTGACCGGTCTTGCCCCGTCATATTCAAATATTTTTATTCAAAATAGGATATGATATAACTTACTGAATGTCAAAAACCTAAACCCATTCGAAAAGTATGCCTCAGAGCTGAGAAGAACGTGCGCAAGAAACTCAACGGGCTTTTTATTTTTCATAATTGTACACGGTAAAACTCGAATAAGTTTATGTATGTACAATAATTTTGTTACCTATAATATGTTATGTGTTAATAAGAAATAAATAAATAAATAAAATTATGGTTACGATGAAATATTGTATAAAGGCATAAAAGGCATTTATTTTCTCAAAATTGATCCCTTTAGAATTCTTTTTGATGTCATTTCTAATATACTAGATACTACTACTATGCTTCGGAAACAAATGGCGCTCTGAGAGAGAAGAAGCGGCGCAAGAAATTCTCCCAGCATTCATTTTTTTCGCTCTTTTCAATAAAAATATACAATATTGTACAGTCATTTCTATCGCTATAAAATAATCACTGGAACTAGCCCAGGCTGTCCGATCATTTAGATATTCAGCTGTAGAGAAATAGGATTTACGACAGAGCCATTTTTTATAAAACATTTAAATTTATTGACAATGACACTTATTACTTGATAACCTGAGGGCGGTCGCACCATTCCCAATCTGTTGTATCATTAAAAAAGTAATTTATGTTATAGTAACCTTTACCACTCAGACGCTTTTTACCAATTCTTTTGAATTTTGTAATACATTTTTGTTTTGAACACTTTCTGGGAAAACAAAAACATGTACATCGCCCCACAAAAGACTTACTAACTCGAATTAGCCGAGTAGTAGGCATGATATACAAAGTCATTTCAAGAACTCTCAAAACTTGGACATTTTAATATTTAGTACACTCGTTCTGAAATCGAAAACAAGTAGTTTATTGTGGTAGAGAAATTAATTAATCAGTTTTAATATAAATTTATATTGTCATTATACTAAGCTGAATATTATCAAAGCGAGTTTGCACAAAGGAATTCCTAGTTAGTAATAATTAATAATATTCAGATTAGTTAATATATTGAATTTTGGTATGTGATAATAAGTTTCACATTGATATTTCCCTTGAATTGAACATACCAGAGCCACCAATAGAATAACAAGAGGTCGCTTTATGAGAGGTAATAACTTCCTCTAATAATTTACCAGTTGGAGGCTCCTTTGCACAGAAAGCCGGCTAGATTATGGGTACCACAATGGCGCCTATTTCTGCCGTGAAGCAGTAATGTGTAAGCATTACTATGTTTGGGTCTGAAGGGCGCCGTAGCTAGTGAAATTACTGGGCAAATGAGACTTAACATCTTTTACCTCAAGGTGTCGAGCGCAATTGTGGTGCCGCTCAGAATTTGTGGGTTTTTCAAGAATCCTGAGCGGTACTGCATTGTAATGGGCAGGGCGTGTCAGTTACCATCTCCTGAACGTCCTGCTCGTCTCGTTCCTTATTTTCATAAAAAAAATATAATAATATCAAAGTTTATTTTGTTTTTAGAAAGATTTAGAGAAGGCAAAATGTGCAATACTTATTGCACTTCCCTTACATATGGATCACAAAGAAAGAGAGTCGGTTTAAAAAATGCAGAGCTTTTATAATATTACAGGTATTCTTTTAAACTAAATTAAGGTTTATTTAATAATCCAAATATTGGTAGACCTTTAATTTCTTTTTGAGGACTGTATTAAAAACCATAAATAAAAAATAATGACGATTTCTCAATTTTGAACAACTTTGAAACGAGATATTTTCTGTATGTCGCATTTTTGTACAGAAATTTATTATTTCGATCGAATTCAAATGCAACCAACCCCTGATGAGGGTCTTCTTCGTAAACAGAAGAACGCGTCTCAGAAATCTGGCCAAAAGCATGCCAAACCGTATAACAGCTGTGATAGCAGCTCGTGTTGGAAATACAAAATAATAAAATATTTTTTTTCTTTCTTTCTTTCAAAATAACTCCAGTCGAGATAAAAACATGCACTCAGCAAACATCTTTGCAATTGTTATCGGTGGCATGTTACTGCGTCCATTATGAATATTTATTGAAATAGGCGTTACTTTGCGGAAATCCATAATTATACAAATGATTTAAGTTTTCTTTAGTGTTAATTCCGCCAATATTTGTTTTTAAAACAATTCGACACGTGTTTCGCCTCTACACGAGGCATCCTCAGGACTTGGAGTCTCGTGCCAGTTTTTGGCGAGACAACAAATATTGGCGGAATTAACACTAAAGAAAACTTAAATCATTTGTATCATTATGAATATGTGAAAAACAAAGAATTAATTTAAAGTGTTTAGAATTACTTTACCTTTGATAAACTGTTAAGATAAAATTTAAAACATTTTTCTTTACTCATCAAGATTTACGTCAAAGTCGTCACTTATAAATAACTTGACCAAGTTTGTCGTCACTTTAGTGATCAAAAGTTACGAGCAACTTTAATTAAAAGGTTGTATTTCATGTGCGGACTGCAAGCACTCTGATTTCGTCTTGCCGGGTAACTTTTATTGTGGGAGGAATTCAAAAATACCCATTCTTTTAAAATACTGGTTATAAATTAAGTATAAAGAAATTTTATATATTTACTCAACTGCAGACGGTGAGGCAGCTGGGATTAGATTATGGTTGTCTTTAGCAATTACTTCATAATACTACTATTACAGTTTTTTAATAATATAACCATGTACTGTAGCAAAAGTATTAAAGAATATGAGAAAGTTTCTTACACTACTTCTTCTCTGTCCAATATTGAAACAACAAATAACTTTTAAAGGAATTCCGTTGGGTATAACTTCAATAATAAATTTATACAAAATAAGGGAGAGCGCACGAGTAGCTTATGTATTTTTTTGAGAAGGGAAAAAATGCTTTACGTATTTAGTACTAGCTTTTTAACCACGACTTCGTCTGCGTGTGTTAGATTATTGATCTTATTGATCTTTTTGAGAGGTTCGCACGACACGCCTCAAGTTAGGATATCATCCTCACCATCTGGATGTGTGGCGGTCCTCCACAGTGCGGTTTTCAAGGAGCTTTCTTCCACGTACTACAAAGCTATGGAATGAGCTTCCTTGTGCGGTGTTTCCGGGACGATACGACATGGGTACCTTCAAAAAAAGCGCGTACACCTTCTTAAAGGCCGGCAACGCTCCTGTGATTCCTCTGGTGTTGCAAGAGATTGTGGGCGGCGGTGATCACTTAACAACAGGTGACCCGTACGCTCGTTTGTCCTCCTATTCCATAAAAAGCAAAAAAAAAGGAGGTAAATAACACTGAATGAACCTAATGTGAATGGCTAAACTTAAAAGAGTTTTGTTTAGACATCTTAAAACTAAAAAGTAGCTCAATTGTATTTTGGAGTCATTACAGCCAATAGGAGCTTGTACCTGATTGGCTGTCGAACAGCAGCTAGCATTGCCAACCTAAGTCTACTAAGGTTTCGTTGGTTCGGCGCAGTGGTGCTAAGTCATATTTGGCTCGTGGCTGCTGCACCCAACGGACACATCAGAGTTAAGTACTTATAATTATTAGTCATTATTTTCTGTTCTGATATTATTACCCTTCTAATACCTATTAATAATCTAATAGCGTCACCCCTTGTGAATATTAAATGAGGCTAGTAAGTGCTATTTTAGTAATTTAACTGGTTCGATGTATATTTTGTAATATTTTAAAAGATCAACTGGGAGTTTCTTGTCGATTCTTCTCCCCATGTCAAAACTCCTTTACGAACCGATGTAGCTTCATGACTTAATAAATATATTTATAAAAGTGACGGTAGTTTACTTGAATATAAAGGTAATTAGATTTTCATATTCGCTTTACTTGTAATTTTTATACCCTATACTCTATTTCTCGTAGCTATTCTAGTACGTGCAATAGTTACTTTGGGCAGAATTTTTTATTTTTTAATATACTCGCTGGTGTAGTTAATACATTTTTATAAGCTACAAACTATAGAACTTTTATCCCCCTTTTTCAACCCACACAGGTGTAAATTTTAAAAAATTTAGAACAAATATTCCTTTATTTTTTATCAAGTGCCTAAATATAAAGTTTCATGGTGTTATCTTCCATAATGACAAACTTTCATACAAACTTCCACCCCTATTTCAACCCCGCCATGTCTTTTATTCGCGATAAAAGTTAGCCTTGTCCTTTCCCTAGCTCTTGTCTATCTTTGTACTAAAAACGAAAACTCAGCGATCGTAAGCAGACAGAATTAAAAGGCCTGTAGGTATATTTTTAAAACAATTCCGCAATTTAATTGGTTCTAAGTTAACCACAGAGAGTTTGACATTACTCCTATTACAATGTAATATAAAGTGCAGTGCAGTGTAAGAATCACCGAGAAAGTATTTCACCCAAAAGCCGCACTGCAGGGAGAGTAAAGTCAGTGAAGAAAGTATAAGTTAATTAGTTGTTCGCGACTTCAACTTTATATTATTAAGTTCCACGATCGACTCTTTTGTTCTCAGCGTGACAAAGTAACAGTCGACTGGGGAAAAGACTGAATAAGTAGTTGATTATAACAGCTGTAAGTTTTTTAAAATAAATTAATTCATTTATTGTTTTTAAATATGATATAATATTGACAAACTTTGTTCACCGCTGCGTTGGAAGATGTCTTTAAGCTTCTGGACTGGGCAGCGTTCGGAAAGCTCCGTAAAATCTTCTCGTCCAAAATACCACAGTGTCTGAAGACGAAGGTTTTCAACCAGTGTGTGTTGCCAGTGATGACTTACGGTACGCAGACGTGGTCGCTAACTATGGGCCTTATGAGAAAGCTCATGGTCACTCAGAGGGCAATGGAGAGGGCTATGCTCGGAGTTTCCCTGCCAGATCGAATCAGAAATGAGGAGATCCGTAGGAGAACCTAACTTACCGACATAGCCCAAATGATTTCGAAACTGAAGTGGCAGTGGGCAGAACGGACAGGTGGCCATTGGGGCAGTAAAGACCTCGAAATGAGGCCTTTGTCCAGAAGTGGACGTCTTCCGACTGATGATGATGATAATATTGACACATTTTATCTTGCTCCGCCCACATTCTCTTGCAACAGAGGAATCACAAGAGCGTGGCCAGCCCTTAAATCAAGGTGTACGCGCTTTTTTTGAATTTACTCATGTCGTATCGTCCCAGAAACACCACACAAGAAAGTTCATTCATTCTACAGCTTGGTTGTACGTGGAACAAAGTTCCTTAACAACCTCAATGTGGAGAAACGCCACACATTCAGTTGGTGGGGATGATATCGTAATTTGTGGCGTCTCGTGTCGAAACTACCCATACATACATTTTAACATTTATCGTGCGAGATATTATGTTTATGTATGGAAAGAAATTTAAAAGTTTACTAAGTATTCAAATGTGACATAGCTTAAAACATAAATTTAAATATTCGAGTCTTAAGAAACTAGAACGTACGCTTGAAAACAAGTCGGAAATCGTGATTATTGATTTTATTATTATTATAATAAACACAAGCCAAAAACTTTTATACGATTATGATCCCAAATCAATAAATCCTTAAAAGCAAATTTTATGAGTAAACGTTAAATTTATGTATTTTCTTGTTCGAATAGCGTTCGAAATCAACGAAATAACGTAACTCTGGGAATACGACTTAAGTTTTGAAAATCATTTTCGCTATGTATGTAACGTACCTATCTACAGGAACGGAAAAGCTGCTGTGATGCTGGTGATGAAGAGAGTATCATATTATTTATATTATATATATTCCCCTGGCACATTCATCATGCACATAGATCGCCACTGTTTGCGATCTTAGGTAATTAATGGCATTAGACCTAGCATCGTCATGTCTTTGTAAATTTTTCTAGTCCAGGTATTTGATGGGCGACCTCTGCCTCTCTTCGCCTCATCCATATCCATGACTCGTGTCGTCATGTGGTGTTCGTCCCCACGCATTACATGCCCATACCAGCGTAACTGCCTACCTGCATTTTATGATGTATATCTGCAATTTTAAAAGATGCCTCGGATATACTTATTCCGAATTTTGTCAGGCCGAGTAACACCTCCAGACCAACGCACCATTTTCATTTCGGTGACATACATTTTTTGTTCGTCACACTTTCTCATTCCCCAGCATTCGGATTAATAGAGCAGAGCTGTTCTCACTGCTGGTCACAAGAAAAAATATTTACCTACCTAATACCTAATTGAAATATCTATGAGTAAATTAACATAGTGATAAAAAAAATAGAAAAGAATCATTATCATGATCATCAAATCAGCCGGAAGACGTCCACAACTGGACTTAGGCCAACCCCAAAGATCTCAACGACAGTCAAAATATACACAGGAATAACAAAAAAGTATTTTTTTTTTGTTTTTTTTTAAAGTTGTTACAAGTTAAACATAAACATACGGCATTCAATACTAACATATTAAGTAATATTATGAAGAAATATATTGGTCTCAGGAAGTAGTTAACAACTACTTTAAAATGTTGTACAGAATATATTTTCTTTAAGAAACTCAATATTGCGATTTAAATGAAATAAATGTTCACAAACAAATTTTATAGTTATCATTCAAAGAACTTAAACCAGGCGAATGTCTCACAAATGTTTCTTTATTCAAAGATGAGGAACTCAAAAAGATGCGACCCGGAATTATGGTTTTGAATACATCGTAATAATTCAGGATGTTGCTTTGTTGGATGTGCCACCAATTATTCCTGGAAATCTGAGCTCGAGCTCTGGATATCGTTCATGTTGCACTCCCTTTGTGAAAGGGATACATAATTTTAGATCCGTTTGCAAGTCCGCAAATTATTGAAATGAATTGTTTATGTTCAGAACAATTTACACAAAAGTTGTTGTTGTAATTTACTATCGATAAATACCTACTAGGCTCTGTAAAATAAACAATTCTTTTGCATGCGAAAGTATTAAATTTTACAATAAATTACCAAAAAGTGTATCTGAATTATCAATAAATAAATTTAAATCTTTTATTAAACGCAGAATTATGTCGAAGGCTTATTACAGTATTGAAGATTACATAAACGATATTACAATATGGAATTAAATAGTATTATTGTTGTTTTTTATGGATTATATGGTTCAGCCTTGTGTTGTTTCACTGGTTTGCATTGTTTTGAAAATATGTTTAAGCTTTTATGTAATTAATATGTATGTATATGAATTGTATTTTTTGTGATTGACGTTGACGAGCAGTCCTTTGATTTTATGTCAATAAAATATTTTGACTTTGTCTTTGACTTTGAAATCTGTCTGGCCATAAATCTATGGCTTAACACCCTGTTTCCATGGGAAATCTAATCACTTCTTGTTCTAAATGTTTCATAAGCGACTATGTGGGAGTGTCGTTAAAAGCAAAATCCATGTCTTTGAAAATAATTTTCTAAAATTAATAATAATTTAATAATAATAATTATTAATAATAATAAATAATAATTTTCTTAAATCTCATAATTTGTAGTCCAAGCGGTTCAGGTTTGGGATAGACGAGGGCAGTTCTTCAGCTTTCATAAAGTACGGAACGTTGACTTGCAGACCACGTGCAGTATTGCTGGAAAGTCCAAACTACATTTTTAAAAAGCGCAGTGCTAAACGGTTTATGACAATAAGAGAAGAGACGAGCGGGACGTTCAGCTGATGGTAATTGATACGCCCTGCCCAATACAATTCAGTGCCGCTCAGGATTCTTGAAAAACCCAAAAATTATGAGCGGCACTACAACTGCACTCGTCACCTTGAGACAAGATGTTAAGCCTCATTTTCCAAGTAATTTCGCTAGCTACAGCGCCCTTGGGACCGAAACACAATAACGTTTACACATTATTGCTTCATAATCCATAATCTAGCCGGCATCATGTGCAAAGGAGCCTCCCACTGGTATGGTTTCAATATTCATGGCCAGTTTGAACATAAATTTGTTAAATAATTATCTTATATTATTGAAATAGTATCCATTCCGCTATAATATTACACTTGAAGTTTAAACGAAAGTGCACTCGCTCGAACCTGTATAAAAGCGGTGCTGTGTTAATTTTCATAACAAACTGTAATAATTCTCAACGTCTCGCGCAACTAACATTCTATGAGTATACGAACTAGTGATGTAATATTTTAAATTATTTTTCGATAAATACTTAACTTTTATTTATTTATTAACTAGCTGACCCGACAGACGCTAGTCTGTCAATAGCAAAAATGATGTAAGTATTCAGAAATCTGTAATGAAAGTTAATGAGTTAAAAATCAAAAAACGAAAACGTATTTTTGAATGATTTAATAATATTTTATAGTAATAAAATGATAACGATTAATATGGTATTTGTGTAAACAGCTTCTACATTACCGCATCATAATTGCCATTTTTTTTTATTATTTAAATGGATAAAGTTTGTTACCCTTAAGAGATCGACATATGCCATCGTGCACTTCACAGAGATAAGATAAAATTCCACAATACATTGTTTTGTTATATCTGAAAGTGTTTAGACAGCGTTTTCATTGAAAGCTCTCAGACGGCATAGTTTTTCCGACACCTCCAAGAAATATCGTTACTGTATACAAATGTGTGTACCTCGAAAATCACGCTATCCATTGGTAAAATCAGCATGAAAATCGATGCAGTAGGTTTTATGTTCATCGCGAACAAACAGACAGACGGACTAGGCGGAGGACTTTGTTTTATTGTAGTATTGTAGTAGTATTTTATTGTATTTGTAGTGATGATAAATGTCATTGTCGATACTGTATCACTCTATTTTATTAATGGCGAAATCATATAACTTACAACTAAACACTTAATCAAAAGTTAATTTCTTATATGGGTATAAAATTGGAAAAAAGTAGGCGAGATATTTATTTCGCTCAAAATGGCAGATATTTCTTAAATAAGCCAGTTGTTGGCATGTAAAAGAAAACAAAACTTACAATTCAAACGTGACATTCACAGGATACGTCTTTTTCTAGTTCAATTAAATGTGCATACGACATAAGTAATCTCAGCAAATTGTCAAACAATTAAAAAATATATTTATAAATAATGCAAGGCAGATGAATTATAAAAAATGTGTGAGAGATAGAGAGATGATATATATTAAATATCAAAACTTGACGCCGAACTGGCTTGATAACATTTTTATTTAACATTAACAGTCAATATTTCTGAAAATTGTTCTATATGTTTTTACTTTCTGTAGCTTATCGATAGAATATATATCCCTTCACTAAAATGTCGGCGCTACGGAATCGTTGGTGACGTCATCGTTTGATTTATGTTATCCTACTGGCTGAATTCCCGCTGAGTTCTATCCAATGCTAGGTTACATTAGTGCAATTGGATTTTTCGGTTGAAACACTCTACTCTCGTTAAATAACTTTGGTTTCTAAATACTAAAATTTTAGGCTTTGAACTCAATATAATCGATGGAAAGTTTTTACAATAATTTAATAGCTGTGGAATGAGCTCCCTTGTGCGGTGTTTCCGGAACGATTCGACATGGGTAACTTCAAAAAAAGCGCGTACACCTTCCTTAAAGGCCGGCAACGCTCCTGTGATTCCTCTGGTGTTGCGGGAGATTGTGGGCGGCGGTGATCACTTAACAACAGGTGACCCGTACGCTCGTTTGTCCTCCTATTCCATAAAAAAAAATACTTATATAAAAAGGAACTTGCACGAAGAACCATCGATTGATACTTCGAATGAATGCTGAATTTGATTTATCATCACAAGTGCAAAAAATTTGAAATTGTTACATAACCACAACTAAAAGACCCATTGTGTAGTGGGTGTATCCTATTGAAGGTTTGCCAACAAAAGAAATGAAAAAGTGAACGAAAAAAAATGACTTCTTCATTATTTGGATGGACGAGTCATTTCGTGACAGTTATGCTAGAATACATTTGGAAACTCACTGGAGAATGGTATTTAAACAATTGTTCACGAGTTATTTTCGAAAAGTTCTTCAGCAGCGCCGTGGAATCAAGCAGCTAGACGATATTTGATGAAGGCAGATGTTGATATAATGACGCATCGACCATATAGTACTTTGCTACTAAAATTTATTCCCAATACTCAAAGATGAATTTCGAGGAATCGCTTTATGATCCTTGGACCTATACTGACTTTGTTCGAAATGGCCGTACAAGAGAACTATAAAGAAGAATGGGCCCACTGCTCCTCTAAATGGCTCCATTGAATGATGAAAGAATGGAGAATATTTCGATAAACAGTAATCCTATTAACAACTTAATGCAACGTAGATTGAAATCGGTCTGATTTGGGTTATTTATTATTTAGTTTATCAGCCTTTTTTATAGTATGAATAAGATATAAATATCTTGTAAAGATTATATACATACATAGCAAGGTTTTTTTCATAAACTTGACAAATGCTGTAATATTTATGGTAATAAAAAAGCTTTTTTATTATTTACATCTAAGGTCTTAAATATCTTAAAATATTTTTACGAACAAAACTATATTCGCAGATTAGGAAAGCGCTTAGAAGTTCGATGTAAGATAAAAGTTGTAATGAAGTTTGTGAACTTGTCAAAACTTAGTGAAAGTGATATTAATGATCGGTACCGTGATAGCAATTTCACTTTATATCACTTAAGCTATTGTACGGTCAGACTCCATGAAGGTTTAAATGGCGAAACCTTAAAAAGGTGTTATAGATTAAGATTAATCAATCTTAAGTAATAAAAATACAGACAGATATCTCTGTGTTCTGTGAATAAATACGTGATGTTTGGTTCTCATTAAATCAGTTAAATTCGGAAATCTCCGTAAAATCTTCCGTCCCAAATTGCACAGTGTCTGAAGACGAAGGTTTACAACCAGTGTGTGTTGCCAGTGATGACTTACGGTACGCAGACGTGGTCGCTTACTATGGGCCTTATGAGGAAGCTCATTGTCGCTCAGGGGGCAATGGCTATGGTCGGAGTTTCCCTGCGAGATCGAATTAGAAATGAGGAGATCTGCAGGAGAACCAAAGTCACCTATATAGCCCAAATTATTGCAAAACGAAAGTGGCAGTGGGCAGAGCATATAGTTCGGCGGACAGATGGCCGGTGGGGCAGAAAAGTCCTCGAATTTCGACCACGTACCGGAAGACGCAGTGTCCGTAGGCCCCCCACAAGATGTACCGACGATCTGCTCAAGATCGCCGGAATACGTTGGACGAGGGCAGTGCAGGACCGATCGTCGTGGAGACCTTTGTCCAGCAGTGGACGTCTTCCGGCTGATGATTAGGATGATTCTTATTCTGATCCGTTTCAATAGTGGAAGGGAGGGAAATCGACCTTACTGGTCACCTGATGTTAGGTGATCACCGCCGCCCACATTCTCTTGCAATACCAGAGGAATCACAATGGTCAAAGTCAAATTAACTTTATTCAAGGCTTAACTAAGCGCTTTTGAATAGTTACTATAAATATTTAATTTATATTACTAAATCTACAATATGTTTGGAAGCTGTAGGGCTCGTGAGAAGAACATACGAGAAACTCCACGGCCACTTTTTAAATCAAATAGATTATTTTGCATTGACTGCAATATATTGTACAATTGAGTTTATTTGTTAATGCAAATAAGTTTGTAAGGTGCTCCAGGCAATATAATATGAATCATTTTCAAAGTTAAAAAGCATTTTAAATATGAAACATTTCATGTAAAGTAATAAAAAATCTCTATGTATAATAAGTAACAGCGATAATCGAGCACATTGCTGATTTCCGACTCTTTAACTCAGTAATAAAATTAAATCTATACATAATATCTTAGATTAAGGATAGGTCTCCGCTGCGCTCCAACTAGATACCACACTACCCTTACGTAGTTAACAATAGCTCTTTTATTACGGCAACTATTTGATGCTTGCATCTTTAAAATTTTGTAACATACGTTTCGTGTTATTTTACATTGAAATCAATAAAGTACAAAATTCTTACTGGGGCTGCTGCTTCGACTGTCGAAGATAGCAAGCGTCGCAAATATGTTGGTCTCAGTGAGTCATATATCTTTGTGCCGGTCGAGACACTTGGCCCGTGGGGCCTAGAGGCGCGGAGAATGTTCAAAATACTATCTTCGCGCCTCAATATGGCTACTGGAAACCCAAGCGCTGGCAGCTATCTCGGTCAACGGATCAGCCTTGCTATCCAACGCGGTAATGCTGCCAGTATTCTTGGTACGCTTCCACGTAATGATAGTTTTAATTTTATGTAGTCGTAGTATTGTAAATATAGTTATAAGATTTGTTTTGTTTTAAAAATAAATTTAAGTTATTCAAACACTTACTGATCATATGTGATTCCAATGTCATTCTAATTTCTTGTAGTATTATTTTTACAAAGTTTCTTACGCAACCCTCCATTTTAGTTTACATTATTAGCATAGTTTAACAGAACATGTAGCATGTAAACGTCGCACATTTTTCGAGACTGGCTCGAGTACGCCCACTTGGGCGTTGTATCTAGTTGGTATCTGCGGTATCTAGGTGGAGCGCAGCGGAGAACAATCCTTAATCTAAGCATAATATAATAAAATCGTAACAAAGTAAAAACTGTATATGGACCTTTTTTTAATAATTCTAGCTGTATATTCTACAAACAATACCGCAGCTAAAAAAGTAGTTTACAGAATTATTGTATTTTTCTCTCGTATGATCGGATAAAATTAAAAAATTACTGAATAGATTTAATTCAAGTGTTGCATGTCTTAACAAGAGGTCGGGACACCATACAGGCTACATAATATTATCACTTTACATTAAGGATTGGTCTCCGCTGCGCTCCAACTAGATACCGCACTACCGAAGAACAATAGCTTGTTTATAACGGCAACTAAAAGATGCTTGTGTGCGTGGCATCTTGACACTCAATGGCACCTTTCAAATTTTGTAACTAATATACGCTTTGTGTTATTTTACATTGAAATAAATAGAATACAAATTGCTTACTTATTATAATATGTGATCCCAGTATCTTTCTTATTTCTTTAAGAATCATTTTTACAGAGTTTTACTACGAACTATCAATAGCAAAGTTTAACAGAACATGTGGCACGTCTACGTCATACATTGTTCGAGACTGGCTCCAATGCGCCCACTTGGGCGTAGCTTTAGTTGCCGCATTTTGCGAGTACGCCTGCGGTATCTAGTTGGAGCGCAGATCAATCCTTAATCTATGATTATCAAGTTATATGCAGACATATAATTTTTGCTTCTTAATGAGTCCACACGGACGACGTCTCGGGCAACGAATATAAAAAAGATTATAAACAGAGCATACAAATCCTCTTCTAAGTAAGTAAAGCAGAAGTGTCAAGTAATTTTAACAACAATATTGCTATAAAGTTGAGCTTGAAAGCTCTGAATCCTTGTACCGACCAATTTTCCACAACAGTATTTCTCATCTCAGAGAAAGTGTTAATGATTAACCTTTTATAATCTTAAAAGCCTGGAGGTTAACCCGCGGAACAACTAAACTGAATTAAGTGGGCTGTTTATTTAAGAGTCTTGCGGAAATTTGCGAAATCACGATGTTTTGTAGCAAAAATGTTCATTAAATATCTCTGCAAACATTTTAACAGTGTAGTAACTTTGCAAATTATATTTGGAGAGAGCAATGTGTACTTAAGAGAGACCCGGTTCGATCCTCGGCCGTTGAGTTAAAGAGTTCATACGCTTCATAAGGTCGACAAATCTCTTGTGATTCCTCTGGTGTTACTAAAGAGTATGGGCTGCGATGAAATATTACAAGATGACCCGTTTGTATGCTAATAAATTTGATTCACTGAATATAAATTAATAATTTGATTACAAATTTTAACTACTGCCATTCTTAGTCCAACATATTTGTGCCGTTTGTTGTCAAAACGATTGTCGAGGATCCAGTGCTCTGTGAACGGCTGGATCACTTGGCGTTGCGTGAAACGTCGCTTCATTATGTGTCTTCTACCGCATTTATGCGGGGAGTGTTCCAAGAAGCTGTTTCACCTGATTCCTGCCGCCTAATTCCACCATCGCACTCACCAGCTCGATGTGTGGCGGTCCTCCACAGTACGGTTTTCAAGGAACTTCCTACCACGTACAACTAAGCTGTGGAATGAGTTTCTTTGTGCGGTGTTTCCGATGCGACATGGAAGCTTCAAAAAAAAAGTATCCTAAAAGACCCGCAACGCGCCTGTGATTCCTCTGGCGTTGCAAGTTGCAATGTGGGCGGCGGTGATCACTTAACATCATTCTTTTCTTGGTATTATTTACTGAATGTGTATGTTTAAATTATATGTATATCGGTGGTGTATATATATATACACCACCTACTGTTATTTTATCAACTAAAACTATTTCAGTACAGGTTGCCTGGAAGAAATCACTTTTAAGCGATAAGGCCACCTATTGCTTTTTACGTATTCTCGATTTTTGTTATACTAAATTAGTTTGTAGTGTGCAATAAAGATATATTTCATTTTCATTTCTTCAGGTAAGTACGCTCATTTGTACGCCTCTTCCATATAAAAAAGCAAAACACTTCGCATCTCAATAGTTACTCAAAATCTATACGTTGGCAGATATTTCGCGGTTAGCATTTATACACTAAAATAAAAACAATAATTTGTTTCTATTCCCCATTCTTAGAACTGAAAATCAATATTTTTTTTCAATCAAACTCAAATATATTTATTCAAAATAGGATTCAAAATCACTTATTGAACGTCAAAAACTACCACCCATTCAAAAGAGACTGCCTCAGACCTGAGAAGAACGGGCGCAGGAATCAGCGGGCTTTTTTTATATAAAAATATGGATTACAATGTGATATCGTACAATACACATTTATAATTAAAGAGTGTGAGGGTGTTCGCTTTAGTCCCAGTCCGTGGTGTCATTAAGAAAATCGTTTATGCTATAGTAACCTTTCCCACACAATCCTTTATTAACAATTCTTTTAAATTTCGTAACACATTTGTTTTATACATTTTCTGGGATCATATTGTAGAAGCATATACATCGCCCAACAAAAGACTATTAGGCATAACAAGTTTATGTTTGTTCCTCGTGTTAACATTATGAATGTCACAGTTTCTAGAAAATTCCTCAATGTGCTTATGTAGATACAGAACATTATCAAAAACGTATTGAGAAACAACAGTCAAAATGTTTATTTCTTTAAATTTTTCTCTTAATGATTCTGTAGGACCTAGGTTATAAATCGCGCGAATAGCCTTCTTCTGCAGCAGAAAGATGATATTAATATCGGCCGCACTGCCTCATAACAATATACAATAGGACATAATACTATGAAAATAACTAAAGTATACTAGTCGCGCCGTATCTATGTCAGTTAACCGTCTAATTTACTTAACCGCATATGCTGCAGAACTAAGCCTATTCGCCAATCCTTCAATATGGGGGGCCCATTGCAATTTGGATTAAGAGTAATGTAAAGAAATACAGCAGATTCCACTGGTTTTACCACCTCCCCATTTAATTAAATATTCGCATCTACATTTTTGACATTTGGCGCGGTAAATTTAATAAATTTGGTTTTATGACTATTTAACAATAAGTTATTGGCGCTAAACCAGTACACGATGTCAGATAGAGCATTGTTTACTTCGTCATATAAAACTTGGCTTCGTTTCACCTCGATAATAAGTGAAGTCTCATCCGCAAACAATACCACCTTGCGTTTTTTTCTACAAGGTTAGATAGATCATTTATATAAATTAGGAAGAGGAAAGGTCCAAGATAAGGCCCTTGTGGTACCCCCATACCGAGAGGAGTCCCAGGAGATCTCCTGCCATTCAAATCCCAAAAGTGTGGGTACCTATGGATAGGTCTGAAAAAATGATATGGATATAATTTCTAATATAATATTTTTCTAATCTGAATAGTTTGTGTGAGAGACACTTCCAAAGAGGTAAACTGTGTCCGTCCGTGTCCCCCCGTAACTTCAAAAATGAGAGAATGATAAAACTAAAAAAAATATATGATGTACATTACCATGCAAACTTCCACTGCAAACTGGTTTGAACGAGATCTAGTAAGTAGTTTTTTTTAATACGTATAAAATGATGAGAGCTCATTTGCACTGTATGATTTTGAGCAAAGATTTTTTGACTTTTCCATTTAAATAATATCATTTTCCTTTCTTTATAAATTTTATATTCTGTTACTTGCTGCTACGGAACCCTTCATGGACGACCTCCGACTCGCACTTGGCCGCTTTTTTATTACTTCCTATATATTACGAAATTCAGTCTGAATAAAACCAGATCGAGCTACGAGTTTTACACAAATGCCGTCCTAAAGGGAATTAATGCAACGTAATATTTTAAGCACTAATATTGTATGAATTGTAACAAGAATAGAAAATAAACACAGCTCTGTTGTTGTAGCTCGGAGATGGTGTATTAATTATTCTAACGCTTCCTGTGCGGGTTAAACGTGCTGACAACCCAGTGTATATTCTCAACGAAGATAATAAATTGCTCCGAAATGTACAGTCTGCTCGAAGTTTATTACAGATATGAAGAAGTTATTTTTTATATAGGTTACCTTTTTTGTGAGAAAACTTGATCATAATATGTGTTACCCGGTCCCGTCTATTACACTATTACAATGTAGGTTCAAGATTCATAATTAAATCCAAAATTGTGTGCGGAATCATAACTGCGCACGTCACTGTGAGACATAAGATATTAGGTGTCCATAGCCAATGAAATTTAATCTTTTAATACTATATCATTGGCACTGTAATTTCACTACGATGCCGTTCAAAAATAAACATAGTTATCAAAAACAACATGTAAATAAAATAAATCACGCAACTTTGTTCTTCTACCGTAAAAAGTTGTGAGATCCATGTTTTGTTCTCTATCCTTGATCAGTTTATTCAAATATTATCGCGTAAATATGTCTATTTACTCAGTTATCAGTCTACCGCGGGGAATCCCTGCATTTAACTAAGATTAGTTTACTAAGTATACAAAGTCTATCGAAGTATTTTTTTATTTCTTGTCTGTTATTATATTATGGAGTCAACTTGTGATTTTCTTATATCAAAAAAATTATGACATCATGTTTCTACATCATTTAGTCGCTAGAATCCTGAATTTATGTATAAAATATTTAAACGTGATTGATATAGAATTGTTGATACAGTTCAAAATCTTGCTGAGCAATTTGACGTAGACGAAGGTACGTTTCTTGAGCGAGAAACAATTACTCGTTATAGTATAGTTAGTTTATTAGTCAATCATTGGGACTTAACATTAAAAATGTTTGTTTTTCAGATTCAGGCTTAGCTCTTACCGGTAATTATTTCCTAAAAAGAGGGACCATCAGATAACCCACGGCATTACTATCACAAGATATGAAAAGCATTCCATTTTTACCAAATTTCACCTAGAAGCGATTCTATTTCATCAAAGCATATAGTATTAAATGTCTATTTGTGAACATCTGGTTAATGTATTAACAAAAACTATTGAGATAATGGCTGTGGGACTTAACGGAGCGAAACTAATTTGCACAACATTTTCCTTGTCTCTTAATTATTATAGCTTTTCGTTCAAATGCGTATTTTATTAAGTATAACCATTTAATAGTTTTTTTTCGTAGGTATATATTATTGTGGTTAGAAAAGTGCTGTAACTAGTGAAATTACAGCTATTGACACTCACGGACTAGTAAAAAAATAAGTACTCCGTGTCACCTTACATAACAGTGTTGCACCAAACAAGCCGATTAACGTGTAAATATATAGCCCCACGCACACACGTACACTACTACAGGCCGATACGCGGCCATTATGAGAATTGTCATCGTCTGTGACAGATCAGTTTGCGTCTCAATAAAATATTTTAAAAATGCCGTCGTGCGTTATGAAAAAGTGTAAAAACGATACTTTATAAGTGTTTGTGGCCTTATATATGATTATTTAAGGGAGAAAAAATTGTGTAACTAGTATCCCCCGTAACCGCACACACACTACCTACCATAACGGTGCTTCACTTGCTAATATCACGGCGCGGAGTCCTTCTTTTTTTACTCGTCTGTGTTGACACTTCACATTTTGTCTTCGGCTGAATCTATAGAGGGTACTGTAGCGCATGAGTCCTCCCCGCTCCCGCGGGATTTTGCAGAATAAAACAATCGAATATATTCTGTTCAAATTCAAATTCAAAAACACTTTATTCATGTAGGTCACGGAAATGACACTTATGAATGTCAAAAAATAAATATATTTTTTCTTATTGAATTTACCGCTACTCCGTAAAGGGTTGAGCTAATGAGAAGAAGTAGCAAGAAACTCATTGCCAGTCTTAAGTCAAGATTTACATTTTAATTATTTTACAAATATGCAAAGTGACGCAACAAAAATACTCAAATGTCAAAAACTGAAACGCTTACACGAGTAAGTCAAAAAATGAAAAAAAAGTAAATTAATACTTACAAACACAAGAGTTATTGAGCCAAGCCGAGCAAGATCACCCAGCCACCACGAGCAAGACGCATAGACCAGCCATCGCCTCCCTCGACCATATTTTAGGGAAGGGAACGACATCGCCCCCCCCCCCCCCACACGTCGTCGCCACAAGCAAAGGCATTTAAGCGAGCATGACCATGCTTGTCACGAGAAATCTACCGAATAACAAAACAATGTTCATCTACATATTATGCAATACTTACTAAATGCCTCTACTTACAATTTTGCTTCAATTTACATAACTCATAATAATTATTATTATTCTTATTAAAATTGATTAAAAAACAGAAACAATATTAATATTTAAATTATATAACTATAATGACATTTATCAAACTGAGACAGACATGTAACAGCCCAGCAGTTCAGTCCCAAGGGTTCTTTAGATCCAGATATTCAGATATTTTATAGTACCCTTTTGTATACAACATTTTCTTTAGCACTGATTTATATTCATTTAAAGGTAAGTTCTGAATGTCAATAGGGACCTTATTATAAAAACGTATACACAGACCTCTGAATGAATTTGTGACTTTTTGAAGTCGACTTACATGAACAGCAAGCCTATCCCTATTTCTAGTATTGACATTATGAGTGTCACTAATTTTTATAAACGAATTTGTATTTTTTTACATAAACAAGGTTTTCATATATGTATTGCGATGTCAAAGTCAAAACTTTTATTTCCTTAGTGACACTCTTGGTCCTAAATTATAGATGACACGAATAGCTCGCTTCTGCAGTGTGAAAATGGTGTTAACATCGGCAGCATGTCCCCAAAGTAAAATGCCGTACGTCATCAGACTATGAAAATAGCTGAAGTAGACCAACCTCACGGTATTTTCATCCGTAACTTTTATATTCTTATATTTTAACTTACTATTAAACATTTTAAGAATATTAAATATTAGTTTTTTACACACATAGACAGTTTTTTGCTTTACTTCATTATCTATTCTCTCCTATTATTCGATTCTTCTTAAACGCGTCAAGACTTTACTTAACTTGACTTTTGCATTGGGCTGTCTTAGATTAAGCTCAATATTATTTCAGCTGTCAATGACCGAATGACTATGAAAGCGACATGAACATTATACAGAGCATAGAGTAATAACGCTCAGAACGATAGTTTCATTCATAGTTCCTGTCAATATAGAAGTAACATTATAATTAATGTGTGCGTGAGCGTCACGTACTTACACGCGCCAAAACGCACACAGACAGCCAAATAACGTTGCAAGTGAATACACATTTCCCTAAATCAGTAAATTATAAGAAATACTAAATTATACGTATTTAATTATTGTTGCAACAATTTTTGAAGTATAACTAAAGAAGTTCTTTAGAATTGTTGTTTTTGATACAGGCGCCGTTCCCAGCTATATCCGAGGTTTTCTAGGGTGCAGAGAACGAATTTGGAATCACTTCTTAAATCCAAGATGGCCGCCGTGCAAAATTATGATTTTAACATTATGGATATCGTATCCGCGGTGAAAATTGTTGTGCCACATCGAACTGAAATCGTTGAAATCAAAATTTTGCGCGGCGGCCATCTTGGATTTAAAAAATGATCCTAAATTTGTTCTCTGCACCCTCGAGAACCTCGGATACGATATAAATATTGTTGAAATCATAAATAACGCGGCGGCCATCTTGGAAAAAAAAACAAAATGGCGCGTAACTAAAAATCGTGACGATTTGCTATAATATTTATCTCATGCGTCGATAAAGAAGTTTAACTCCAAAAACATACAGACGTATTAAGAACCCCCTCCTTTTTTGAAGTCAGTTAAAAAGAGTGGCCGATAATGTTCTCAAGAGCTCAACTTTTTACAAACATATGGTAAATTCAGTGATTTAATAGAAATATTTATAGTGATTATTCAAAGCGCTTAGTTTAAGCCTAATTGAATTAAGATAATTTGACTTTGAATACTTATAACATCATGTGGCGTCGTCCATTATAGCCTCCTTTCAATATCTACCAATAAACACAAAAAACTATCCCAGCGGAGGACCTCGGGGTATATAGTACTTTTATAGCTGGCAACATATTTTTTTAATGGCGTCTGTTTTGTTTACAAAATATTTTGCTGTTTTGACGAATGAATTAGCTTAAATTAAGAGTTGTGAAATAGTATTTAGGTGTGAAATGTGATTTTCTTATCATAATTTTTATTATAAGACGCTTTGTGACACCCTTTCACTGCACAGTTGGTAATTTTTCAATTAAATTTCGCGCATTGATTGTCCTGGAAGTTGACAGAATGACACTGACGCGGCGGGAAACGTTCACTACTACTCCTCACGTTCTAAGCGTTATTATTCTAAGATACTAATCTTACGCTAAGTTATACGTGAGTAAAATCTGAGCAAAGTCGAAGTACGCTCTATTGATCTCAGCCTTAAGGCGACACTAAATGCCAGCGATCTTGAGCGATATGAGTTCACGGCTGTCGGCCCACCATCTATGTAACAAAGCCAATATTTTCAAAATTCTTGGGTGGAAAACAGTTTGTATGCTTACAATCCTCGTTATTCACTACTAATCTGAATAAATGATACTACACAAAAAAGTACAAGCTTTAAGAATAACTTTTCTGAGAGAAGTACCAAAAAAATGCGTCACGCCATGCTAAAAAACTTGTTTAATTTCAAAGAAAAGTGGTAGTTCAAAAAGGCTCTGGAGTGTTAACTATAACCTACAGCAATTAGCAACCTACAAATAAGACTTAAGGATATATGTAACAGGATTTAGTAGTGTTCATAACTCGAAATGCTATACTTTCACCACAAAAATTCTCTGAAAACACCATGTTTGCGTGTTTTCTGCTTACTCTTCGCCTTAAGTGTCGAGCGCAATTGAGATACCGCACAGAAATCTGGGTTCAATCCAGAAACTTTAGCGGCAATGCATTATAATGGGATATTTCTGTGTTCTGTGGTATAATAGAAGTTTATCAGTTGTAACAATATTTATGGCCAGTCTAACTAGATATAATTAAATTATTTTAAATTAAAATTTTAAAAGAGTTTGTAAACAGAGAATTTTAAGGCCACGACGAGTGCCCGGCCACTTTATTTCGCCGAAAATAATTAACCAATGTTTTAATGCTGCCACATTTACAGTTTATACAAAATTTCATATTAATTCGACTTACTATGGTTCAAAAGATAAAATCACTGCCACCAGCGCCACCTATCCGGCACTATTGTTACTATGTTCGTCGTGGTCCTTTATGTGTGCAGTTTCATTTTAATTGAGTTAACAGTTCTCGAGATTTAGGTGAACATACATACACACATACATTCTCTCTCTCTATTTATATATGTATACAGGTGTCCCAAACTTATGAAGTTTTGTCCCAAACTTAGAAAATTAGGGAAAGTACCTTAAATATCGAAGATAGGCTATTTTACTGAAAGAATACTTTGTTATTTTTAAAAGTTAGTACTTCTGCATTCAAAGATTTTCTAAAAATTACTTGACTCGTCTGGGAATCGAACCGACTGAAATGTAAAAAAAAACACCCCTACTTTTATGATGCCAATCGAAAGAATGGCCAAAAACTAATAACTCTCCTTAAGTAACATAATCTTTGAATGCAGAATTACCAACTTTTAAAAATATCATAGTCTTCTTTCAGTAAAATAGCCTATCTTCGATATTTAAGGTACTTTCCCTTCATGTCCCATAACTTTGGGACACCCTGTATATATATATGGATTAGAAGAGTGGTAAAAACAACTGCAATTTTTAAATTGTAAAACAAACTACTTTTAAAAGTATTAAAAATTATTTTAATCGAAATAATATACGTGTACATATTATAAACACATTAGGTAATTAACATTAGTTTTAAAACAGCCTAAACTAAATTAATAATATCATTTGACACATATTTAACATCTATGCATTCACCACCTTCCAATTCTAGCTCCTTTACTGTTGTTCTACCTGTAATAAACAATTATTTTAGTAATATAATAAAGTTCATAACGAGAAGAAAATCAAATACATATCAATAAATTGCAAGAAAATAAATTGTATAAATATAAATTATAATATACTAGTCTTAAATTTGAAAAATCGGTCCAGCCGTTAGGAGGAGTTCACTAACATACGTATGAGCAGGAGAATTATATAATATGGACGGAATTGAGAATCTAAACCAATCTCAAATTCACCGAAACAAACAAAAAAATCATCAAAATCGGTCCAGCCGTTTAGGATGTAGTTTAATTGTGAATCTAAACCATTCTCGAATCCACCTGAAGACACACACCTATCTCAAATTCACTGGAACACAAAAATATCATCAAAATCGGTCCAGCCGTTTAGGAGGTAGTTCAATTGTGAATCTAAACCCTCCTCGAATCCACCTGAAGACACACAGAAAGTTTCATCAAAATCGGTCCAGCCGTCTAAGAGGAGTTCAGTGACATACACACGCACACAAGAAATATATATATTAAGATTGTATGCATAGAGCTTTCAATAAAAATATACAGTATTGTGGTCATTTCTATCACTATAAAATAATCACAATCTAGTCCCAGGCTGTCCAATCCTATTACTCCACTGCTGAATATCTAAATGGTTGGACAGCCTGGGACTAGATTGTGATTATTTTATAGCGATAGAAATGTCTGTGCAATATTGTATATTTTTATTTAAAAGAGCGCAAAAAAAGAATGCTGGGAGAGTTTCTTGCGCCGCTTCTTCTCTCTCAGAGCGCCATGTGTTTCCGAAGCGGTAGTAGTATCTAGTAGTTATTAGAAATGACATCAAAAAGAATTCTAAAGGAATCAATTTTGAGAAAATAAATGCCTTTTATGCCTTGAATTCATTGTTTGTGTAATAGTAGTGCCACCATGTTCACAAAGCATCCTGTCATAATTGGATGTAGTAGTAATTTGTGTTCAAAGTTTAATAAATATTCCATACATGTGGGTTGGGCTACTAAGTCATGATGTCATTTAAAGAGTTACAGTAGAGCTGCCATTTTTTGTCAGTCCGTGAATATATGATTGACATGACCAGTTCTGGTTCTTAACTCAATTTCGACATGATTGTGGTTTGGAACGTTTTTCTGGTATTACATCCAATAAATAATCACATCAAACACTTACAATGATTTACTAATTATAACTGGTCTACCAGACTTGCACCTGTTCACAGTTGAAGCATGGACCAGCCATCATCCCGAAGGACACATCATGGTATACTACTCAGTCTCAAGCAATGCCAACATACATACAAGCAATACCAATGAGCATGACAAACCATGTTATAGATATATATATTTGCAAGATAACTACAAAATTATGAAAAAAATGCTTGCAAAGTAATGCCTACAAAATAATTTTATATAATGCAATTACAGTGGATTTTGTGTGAGTAGACAACAAAATATAAATGTATAAGTTTATGCAATTGTAACATTAATAATTATTATTAAATGGACCAAGAGCAACATTTTTCATTCTTCTTTATCCTCTAAATATTCTTTAACCAGTAGGCTTTTTAAATGAGACAATTCTTTTTCTTTTTTTGTTCTTTTTCAAATTTTTGGAGTTTTAATAAAGAACTGCACACTGAGACACACAAATGAGTTTTATATTTTACTCAGTCTCCGCTTTTGGAATAATTATTATTTTTTTTTATTATATATTAACTAATATATTAATATATTAACAGGGGGTCAGGTTTCATTGGAAGGAACTTTATAAAAGGCCTTTACCATGAGTCATCAGTAATAAAGTCTACGGTAATTTTATTTAAGTAAGTTTAGCAAAATTCAAAATTACAATAAAATAAAATTAAGTATTTATGTTTTCAGACAAGCAGTCGCTCAAGTCTGCAAATTCATTGTTTCTTTTTTACAAAACCTTAAGTAATACCTACTGTGAGTAGCCCAGTTACTCCATATATATAGTCTAGTATGTCATAGTCTCACTTATGCACACAGAAGCTATTCTTAAAGTGATAGCTTAGCATTCATATAATGTTAATACTTTGTAACATGATGAATCAGATACTCACACTCACTCACACCCACCCAAACACAAAAACAACACACAGACACACACACACACACACATACAGAGTGCACTGTTTGACCTTTTCGTTCATATTGTTAACCATAGAATGTTAATTGGTTGCCTACAGGACAGGCTACGCCTAGTGTAGGGACCATGATGTAATATTATGTGATAAAGTGTCTGTATATAATAAATAAATAAATAAATATCATGAGTGAGAGTGAAGATATATAAAAACTTTGTAACACATCAATTGAAATTGAAATGAAAATGAAATGAAATTTTATTTGAAGGAAACATTGTACTTAAGATGTTAACAATATAATGGATAATCCAATATGTTTCGTCAATTGACATGCAAAATATGTTACAAAATTGTCTAAACACTACTCATACTGTTATACCGAAACATGTCGGATTTCACAATAATATCATTAATATTTATAAAATATAATTTTAAGATATTATAGTATGAGACTTAAATAAAATAATAATTCATTTAGTACCTATGTATAATATTAACAAATTCAATGTCATAAAAGTATATTAATTTACAAATATTATTATCAAATAGACTAATTCATTTTGTATTGAAAAAATCATTTAAACTATAGAAGCACTTATTTGTTAACCACTGATACAGTCTTCTTTTAAAAACTTTGAACGGTAAATCTTTCAATTCATTGGGCAATTTATTATATATTTTCACAGACATGCTATAACAATTTCTACTAAAAGATGCAGTTCTACAGAAGGGCATAATGAGTTTATTTGTATACTTTGTGTTTAAAACCTTCTGGCTTATTTTTTGTAAAGAAATCACACAAATGTTTTTGAACAAATAGGCTTATCTCATAAATGTATAGGCATGGCAGCGATAGAATTTTCAACTTTTTAAATAGTAGTCTACAAGAATCTAGGGGGCCGGCTCCACAAACCTTCTTCTGTCCAATAAATAAATGCCCTATGCTCACCGAGTTGCCCCATATGACCAATCCATATCTTAAAGCTGAAACCACGAATGCATGATATGCCATTAGCGCTGTTTTTTCACCTATTGTTTTAATACGCGTTTGAGAACAAATACATGTTGGTTAATTTTTTTGCTAATTTTGTCAACATGTGACTTGAAGGACAAGTTGCTGTCTCAATTTTATCAACATGCAAATATATACTTACAAATTGATATAGAATATGTCAATTCATTTTGTTTCAGACAGTAAGCAACTAGACACAACACAGAAACTAAAAGAGGTAACAATAAATGAAAAGTAAAGATGGTTGCATGCTCTGAAGAAAGAAAATACAGAAATTTGCAAAAATATTAACAGAAAGGCCTAAGGCATAACATCAAAAAAAAAGAGGTGAACAGTAAATCATCATTTACTTGCTGGCGGTCTCTCAAGTCACCTGTTTAAATAGCTTTGTCACTTCTTGCATCTTATTAATATTTCTATCAATACCATAGATAGATACACATGTTATATATCAAAAAG
The DNA here is from genome assembly GCA_949711755.1 of Leptidea juvernica. Classification (NCBI taxonomy): domain Eukaryota; kingdom Metazoa; phylum Arthropoda; class Insecta; order Lepidoptera; family Pieridae; genus Leptidea; species Leptidea juvernica. The sequence goes on from CATIXQ010000008.1 coordinate 15,102,415, forward strand.
TTACGACACCTGTCTTGCATTTTGGATGAACCTTTAATAATATTTATGGTAGCATAAAATAGTCAAATAATTTAATGACAGTCATCATTTTACGAAAAAGTAGAATATACAACAGTGTGGGACCTAATCACCAGATCTATATAATCACCACTTTTCATGTTCTTATATGCAGCAAACGAATTAAAAGAGATTCCTGGCTTTTTAATCAGTATATCTACAAACATTAATCTTCAGGATATCTTCAATATTTATAGTATAGAATTACTCTAATAAGAAAAAAAATTATACTTTAATAGTATTTTGAACATAATAAAATGATGAACATCTATTGCATAAACTGAATAAATATATAATATTGCAAAAAATTATAAGGTGTGATATGAAAAATTGTGAAAATATTTTTGTACAAAACAAAATAAAGTACACTAAATTGATTACAAATTATGTGATACCTTTCATTTTAACAGGGGTAATATGAAAATACAAATAGCTGAGAATTTTCCAAAAGTAAACAATTCATATTGTGAGTTCACAACTCAAATAATAATATGTTAGGTTTTTAAAGTGATAACCCTCACTTCTACGATTAATACACAAATAAAATTTGAAAAACAAAATTTTATGAACAATGCGGGATTCGAACCCACGACCTCCCGCGTTTGCGTTCCCGCGTGCTCTAACCAACTGAGCTAACCGTTCGAGTACTGCCGCGTTATAAAATTCTGACTGCTTTGTTCAACTCTCGGGTTGTGGCTTCATCTATATCAAATAATAGTTATTATATAATGTTTTATTAAATAAATTCAATAATCAATTATGTGACACCTAAAAGTTTTTAAAATATTATATAATATATAAAGGTAAACTTTGCCAGAAGTGGTAATGAAACCATGAAAGTCATATTTTTTTTGCCTTTTAGCAGAAAGGCTTTTGACTATTGTGTCAAATCTATTACCAAACTGAACCTGCAAGTCCTCTCTAATGAATCAGACATGGTGACAATACCAGTTCATTATAACTCTTTAGTTATGGTTATGGCTACTTTTAGCCAGCTATACCAGCGAGTATTCAGTTCATAGTTTTTATTCAAAAGTGATTTTAATTTGCAAACTGAATGTCAGGAACACCCATTTAATAATATATATTTCACACATGGGAAGAATGGGCTCAACTCAGTGGCCTCTTTATTACTAAAATTTTGTTACAAAAAAAAATTATTAGTAAAATGATTGTGGTTGCTCCATTCATCAATGTGATATCATTAAGAAAGTCAGTTAAGTAATAGTAATTTTTGCCAGATATATTTTTTTACAATAACTTTTTTTTTTATGGAATAGGAGGACAAATCCCATCAAATTTAAAAAAGGCAAAAGTAACACCTTTACTCAAAGCGGGTGATAAAAAGGATATTAACAACTATCGACCAATCACACTCATTCCTGTTATCTCAAAAATTTTTGAAAAGATACTGCACAAGCGATTAACATCTTTTTTAACTAAACATAATATCATTTTGGAGGAACAAAATGGTTTCCAAAAAGGAAAATCAACAACTTTAGCGTGTTTTCGCTAATAAAAGAAATATCGGAATGCATGGACACAAAAATTCCAGTAACATCAGTATTTTTTGACATGAGCAAAGCTTTTGACAATGTTTGTCATGAAAAACTATTAGATAA